>VDFB02374364.1:112351-186716 GCA_007258455.2 Sequoia sempervirens
CTATGCTAATGGCGACCATATTTGGAGAATTTCAAAATTTAATTCCAAGTATTTGATTTTTAGCATGAGAAATCGCCCCTCTTGAGGACCGTACCATCTTGAGAGTGCATTGGGATTCGTGCAAAATAATATCTTGAGTTTTGATGCAGTTTTGTGGTTTGAGTTTGGGTGCCTATCCTCCAAAGAGACTTTTCATTTCGTTTCATTCAATTCAGAGGTAAATTGAATGAGTTATGAGCATTTCATTGTTTTACAGGTTGCTGGTTTACAGTTTCAGTTTGCTGGTTTTTATTATCAGACTTCAATAAGTTCAGAATTTGGCTTCAATTTCAGTCTTTGAGAGTTATATAAACTAGCTCAATTCATCCTTCACATATTTGCATTCATTCTTCTATTGTAACACTTGTAATTTGCAGTTTTTCTTAATTGTAAGGTTGAGAATTAGTAGTACTAATCCAACCATTTATTTACTGCATTTACTTGTGATCTTTAATGCAAATATCATAACCCTTGGATGGTTTACCGCCAGTGTGGAGGAATCTGATTTGTATTTATTTTCTATCACCCATTGTTAAGTGGAGAATTCCCACTGTTTAGTGGATGCCCGCTGCAGCGGAGGAATTAGTCTAGATTATGTTGTTTTCTTCCCCCCACTATTTAAGTGGTTGAGCGAATTTCTTCATGGCTGGTTATCCACCTATTTGTTTCAGTTTTCAATCAATAACTCTGTCATATGTTAGCACCTCGCCCTCAGTGGGATCTTGAGTGCATATTCTTGACGTTGAGTTTGTTTCATTTCAAGTATTGTTCTTAATTTCTCCGCCATATGACAACACCTATCCTTCCTTGGGATTGAGTGTGCATTCTTGGCGTTGAGTTCTTTCAAGCTTGGATTTCAATTTTGATGCTAACGCTAATCCATTGGTGTAGTGTTGGCTTGTGTTATGATAATTCAAGAAAAATTGGTTGGTACATTTCTAACAATGTCCCAAACATCATTCTAGAGAATTGATTGGTACTCCTCTGACATAGCATCTTTCCAAACCTGTTTACTGAAGGCTTCCTCCACACTAGAAGGCTCAAACTCAATAATTTGACTCATCAAGGCAACATAACTGGAGAACTTATGTGGCCTTTTACTTTCTCTAAATGTACCTCTAGGAGCTGCATAGTTTGCCTAGCCCAAAGAGGTCTCTTTATTCTAATCACAATATTGGTAGGCCCATCAGTAGGTTCCAAGGGCTCAACTGAATCAACATCTTCCTTCGGTTCTAGTCTCCCTCTGAATCTTAGGAGTATGGTCAACTTCCATATCCTGAGGAGACTCATCATTGTCAATATCCACATGGGTTCCCTTGGATCTTCTAAATGCAACATCTTCCTCAAATGTGACATCTCTACTGATGTCAATCAATTTCTGACCTGGAACATAAATCCTGTAGGCTTTTGATGTCTCACTGTAGCCCACAAATATTCCCTTCTTGCCAGAAGGCTCCAACTTAGTTCTCTTTTCCTTTGAAACATGAATATAGATAGGACATCCAAAGATCCTCAGATGACTAACCTTAGGCCTCTTCCCTGTAAAGGCTTCTTCTGGAGTCATATTCTCCAAGACCTTGTGAGGACTTCTATTCTGAACATATACTGCAGTCCTAGAAGCTTCTGCCCATAAGAAGCTTTGCAGATCCTGGTCATGAATCATGGCTTTCGCAGCTTCCACGATTGTCCTGTTCTTTCTCTCTGCAACACCATTCTGTTGAGGATTATAGGGAACACAAAACTCCCTCTTAATCCTAGCATCAACACAGAAATTTCGAAAGCTACCAGAGGTGTATTCTCCTCCATTGTCAGATCTGAGGATCTTGATTCTTTTACCGGAAAGATTCTCTACTAGAGCTTTGAACTCTTTGAACCTTTCTAACACTTCCTCAGACTCTTTAGTTTTCAAAAAATAGATCCAAGTTTTTCTAGAGTGATCATCAATAAAAAGAACATAATACAAGAAACCACTTGAAGAAGGAATAGACATAGGTCCACATAAATCAGAATGAATAAGGTCTAAAATACACTTAGATCTAGTTTCTCTACTGTGGAAAGGAGCTTTTGAATTCTTACCCATAGCACATCCTTTGCAAGTTCCTTCATGCTCTTGATTGAACTTAGGAAGTCCCGTGACTATCTTTTCCATGATAGGTAAGGCTCGGAAGTGAAGGTGAGCCAATCTTCGATGCCAAAGATCACATAGGCTTGAAGAATTATAAACTAATGCCTATAGAGGACACGTACATAGCCTATAGAGGCTTTCATGTCTAACACCAATTACTTGAGCATCCTTGAAATTGGAATTCTCCATCCACACAAGAACTTTGCCTTTGGAGAAGGCAATTTGATATCCTTTATCTTCTAGAGCTGAAATGGAGATGAGATTGCGCTTGATTCTTGGAACATAAAGAACATCTCTCAACTGAAGTGTAATGCCGAAATCTAAATGAAGAGTAGAGGTCCCAATCCCTTTCACGGAGTAGCTAGCATCATCTCCAATAATAACTTGTTCGGAAGAATCTTTCTCCACCAAACTTGATAAGTGCTCCTTAAATCCAGTGATATGTTGAGAAGCACCACTGTTGATCAGCCAAGTGTTGGTATATGTAGGTACATTGCTTGACAATGCTGAATAGAACAAGTATTCACATGAATCCTTCTGTGGAGAAGTATCATCCACATCTGCAACGTTGGCTTGTTGCTTAGGTCTAGATGGGCAATGCTTAGCAAAGTGGCCAAACTTATCACACCTAAAGCATTGAATCTTGGACATGTCTCTCTTCTTCTTGAAGGTGGGGGCATCATCATTTCCCTTATCTCGATTCCTCTTGAAGAAACCTTTCTTTCCATCTTTTCCTTTCTTCTTCGAAGCATGGGAGGCAAGAACATGAATATCTTCATTCTTCGAACTTTGACCAACGCCTCTAGCCACCAACCTTGATCTTCTTGAATGCAGTCTACTCTTAGACAATCAAACTTAGGCAATTTTGATCTTGCATTGATTCCTTGAATATAGGATTCCCAAGACAAAGGAAGACCATTGAGAGCAAGCATGGTCAAGTCTTTGTCGTCAACCATATGGCCAATTGTCGAGAGCTGATCTCTCAAATCTGAAATCCTCATGAAGTATGCAATCACCGATTCTCCTTTCGCCATCTTCATATGGTGTAGTTGTTGCTTCAGTGCAAGTGCCCGGCTGGTATTGTTGATTTCGTACATTTCTTCCAATGTTTTAAACATGTCTCTTTCCGTCTTCAATTTAGAGACAATAGGGACGATATGATCCTTAACGGAATCAACCAACATTTTCATTGCCTTGATATCTTTCTTCTTCCACTGCAACTTCTCTTCTTCCTCCTTAGGTTCAGGAACATTGGACTCCAGAAACTCACCCAAGTCATTCTCTTGCAAGGTAAGCATGATCCTGAATCTCCATGATGTGAAGTTGGATGCTCCCTCGAGTCTATCCTCAATCTTAAGCCCATTCACCATCTTGACTAAAGTAGAGATAGACAAAGAAATATAAATAAGAGAATAGAGTATCGCTGTAAGGACAAATCTGATCACGATCTCCTCAAACCCGCTCTGATACCATGTTAGTTTTAATGATCAGATTTAATGCACAGAAAATTAATTCAAATCAGACACAATAACACAGCAGATACCCTAGGAAAACCCTCCTCTTGAGGGAGAAAAACCCAACAACAATATATCACTTCTATATTGAATCACCAAAAACAAGAATCTCCTTACAAGAGGCTGATATGATGGCCTAGATACAAGCACCACAAATAGTGCAACACAGAAATACAATACTGCAAGTAGACTCAATCTTCTACAGATCTCCAATTGCTCTTGATACAATTCGCACTTGATGGAATGACCAATGAATAGAATAATGATGCACAAATGAAACAACATTGATTATCTATATACAATGCAAAGGGAGACGTGACTCTTCAAGATGTTAAGTCGGCTTCAACCAAGAGGCGTGTTTCTTTAATGCAAGAGGTCGGCCATATAAAAGTCATAACTCTTCATAACAAATCATGCCCATATGAAACATGATGTCGGCCTTAATTAAATTGCACCTTCATAAGAAATCGTGCCTCTACAATATTTGAATCAAGGTCGGCCTTGATAGAAAGTCGTGCCACTTCATTAAATCACAATATATAAATTAGATAGTCATAGGCTATTATCTAATTTATTCAATATGTAAGGGAGATCGGGTGGACGTGAAGACCGACGCTGCAAGGTAATATCAACAGGCTTTCCTATTTGTTTTTGCTTAGCTTAGTCCGCTTTGCTTTCCTTAGTTTAGTTCTCTTTAGTTTAGTTGGGAATAAAAGGGATCCCATTTGTGAGAGGGGGTGTTGTGTTGTTTTCGGCACGCTCCGGCACAATGTTAGTCCATTTCTTGGATGATCATTTAGGAAGTGCTTTAGAATCCAAGGTTGTTCTTTCGAGTTTTATCATTTGGTTAGGATTTGTACTTGACTCGGAAGGGAATCATCTATTGTGTCTTGACACCAAGTCTCACGATTACTATATTTTACACACATAATTAATTGCCCTAAGTCATTGAGGTTTCTTAGGAGAAGTCGTGGCAGGTGAAAAATCTTAAATCCTACTTAATCACCCCTGTAATTCTCAAACCCAAATGAGCTTCACTGCTTATGAGCCAATTGCGAATACATGAAAAGAAAAAGGCAATGTCAAAAGAGAAATAAAAAAATAAAAAAAAAGGAAAGAAAAAAAAAATGTGCTAAAATGAAATATCTGAAAAAGAGCAATGAAAGAAATATCAAAGTATTTGGCTTTGGGAATTTGCGAATAACTCCATCGGGGCTATGGACACCTGGTTGGCAATGGAGCAATATTCGTGAGAATTACAGGATTCTTTTAGGATCATTATGTAGCTCGTCACGACGGATTCTAGGAGCTTGAATGGTCTTTTGAGTTGGAATAAACACATATGCACACACTTGTAATCAAAAGATCTGGTGCCTTGATCCAATTTAGGATTCCTCTTCCCTTTTAAATACGTCCCCTAGTCAATTGATAGGTTCGAAAGAATTATCCAAAGGTTCCGAGTATGGAATGGGTTTTGTCTTTGAAATGTTCAGGAACATTTATTCGAAATGGCGCTAGATGTTGTGACCTTTTCACAGATCACTCCATTCAAAATGGGGACCCCCTAATTTTTGGTCCATTCGGGTCTTTTGGCTTTGGTTTTGGGTGTTTTTGCGGTTGTCTCTCTTTGTTCCTCCTATTTTTTCGAGGATGTACCCATCTTGTGGCCCAATTTGGAATTTTGGTTAAGTCTGGAGTGCGTTTTGGTAGATTAGGGTTTTTATTCTTCAGGCTAGTTTGAGGTCAAATTGAGTTGGTAGATTGAAATCTGAGCTTGGCATTGCGGTTGGGAGGCTTCAGGCAAGTTCCCATTGAAATTTTCACTGAATTCTGACAACTTACTATTTTTATTAAGTACTCCGTTTGGGACCTTTTTCTTAGGACTTTTGAAATTCTGACTGCTGCACCATGTTTAGAGCTCTTTGAGCTACTTACCTACAAAATTTGATTAAATTCTGACAACTTTCTACTTTTAGCAGTTTTGTCTTCGGGAGTAATTTTTAGGGTTTGCATGTATGATTTTTCAATGCATGTCAGGATAGTCTTTCTGGGTTTTTCGAGAGCTTCGTGATGATATGACATGCAAGTCAAGTTGATGACTTAACTATTTTTAGCACTAACCCGCATGCAGACCAATTTTTTGAGTTTTTTTGGGTTTTTTGAGATCTCCCAAGCAGTATGACATGCAAACACATCCGGTAGTTGGTTGATCACTTTTTCAGGGGCTTTCTATTTTTAGCAGGTTCACTCCAGCAGTCCCAGATCTTTAGTTTCAGGAGCATAGCAGTTCAGAGAAGTAACAGAGTTGAACGGAGGACAACAGAGGCACATGCAAATGAAATTAGGGTTTCCAACTTTGGTGCCTAAAATGAGGGGCAAAATTTGAGAAAAATGAAAAACGAATGTATCCCATTGCGATCAACATCTTTCAAGGGACCTATTGGTAAAATTTGAGCGCAATTTGCATACTTACTATTTATGGTAAGTCACTTCCAGAACAGGGCTAAAAATAGCAGGTGAGCACAAAAGGAAAGTGTGAATAGGTCAGTTAAGTCATGAGGATCACGTTGGGAAAATTTCAAGCCAAGAGGAGTTGCAGAAGTTCGAGAATCAAGGAGTTACTAAAAATAGAAAGTGAGGGCGAGCAGGTTGAAAAAATTGACTAAGTGTTTAGACAGGCTAAGAGGGAGACAGGGAAGCACATGAGGCAAAACTCAAAGCTCAAGGGGTAAAATGCGCCCGAAATGAGTAGGTGGCAAGAAATTTTTTTCTAAGTCTTGAAAGTGGAAGTTTACCCCCCTCTGAAATGCACCCTAGGAAGGGTAAAGTGGCATAGAAACATTCTAAGTGATAAAAATAAAAGTTGACCCCCTTTAATGCGCCCAAGAGAGGAGGGGTTATATGCGCCCATGAATGAGGTGGAAGCTTGAACTCTTTTTTTTTTCTAAGGCACAAACTCGGAACACACCCTCTCAAATGCCCCCTAGGGGAGGAAGATGTAAAAATGTTCTAAGGTATGAAAATCAAAGCTAGAAGGGTGGAATGCGCCCAAGGTGAATAAGATAGATGAAATTTTTTTCTAAGGTGTGAAAATGAGAGCTCAACCCCTCTAGTGCGCCCATGAAGTGAGAGAATGTGGAATGTGCAAACCTTAGTGAAAAATATTTTCAAGGGTAAAAAAATTAAATGAACCCCTTCATGTATAATAAAGTTGAGAAATATTTTCTAAGGGGAGCTTTTTATAAAAGAAAGGGGCTCTTGAATATTTTCTAAGGGGAAATAAATCTTGAAAGTATTAAGTGTGGGCTGGTGATTTTAAAATGGACGCTTGGCTTACAATTGATGAAATTTCTAAAGCAGAGAAAATTGTCTAAGGCTCAGATGAGATAAAATATTTTTGAGGCAGAGGGATAAAATAAAATGTGCTTAAGTCTTCAGAGTTAAAATTTTCTAAGGCACAAAAGATGAAAGGAAATGACTTCAAATGCACCCCTGAGAAGGCTAAAAATGCGCCTAAGGAACAAACATGAAGCAACAGGATCTAAATGCGCTCCAGCCCAAAATGGGCTATATACGCCCAAGGTGAACAAGATGTTTAAATATTTCTAAGGCATTGGTGGTGATACTCCAAGTAGAGATGTTAAATGCGCCAATGATAAAAAAATTATGAAGAAGGCAAAGTCTACTAGAGAAAATGATGAGCTCTATCAGATCCAAAGATCACTCAAACCTTGGAAATCAAAATGTGGAAATTAGGTAAGTGAAGTGGATTTATATTATAAGGTGTTTTGATGCTCTTCTCTTTATTTGTTTTGCAGGATGAACACCGGGGCCAAAGCATGATGACTTGGGGTGATGGAGCAAGTACTCCAGGACAACATTACAACCTTGGAAGGGGATAAAGTTACATGTTCCATGATGTCTCATTTGTGCCCAAATCATGAAGGGAGGTGTTGGATGAAACGGCTAAGTGTTGGAATTTCTCCACAAAGATATAATATGCGCCGAACTCAGGGAGGCAGGTGGGAAGGAAGAAGTGGTTGAGTCCAAGACAGGAAAATCCTTCAAGTTCGAGATGGAGAAATAATGAAGACCCAAGCGTTAAAGATCATCCTCAAGCACTAAAATGTTCTCAAGGCTGAGGGGGAATGAACAAAAACTTCAGTATTAAAGGGTGAAAGCGGAATGGATAAAAGAACAAAGTAGAGTAATTATTCTCAAGTGTGAAGTCCTTCAATGACCTGGAAAATGTTCTCCAACATACTTCGCACAACCCAAGATGTAGTGGCAGCAAGGAGGAAAATCACCATCAAACAAGAGAAAGAAGTAGCCGTCTTGGAAGTTTAGATTGAGAACGTGCGTAAATTTTATTGATCAGATTAATGCACAGAAAATTAATTCCATCAGATGCAAGACACAACAGATACCCTGGGAAAACCCTCCACTTGAGGGAGAAAAACCCAACAACAATATATCACTTATATATTGAATTGTCACAAAAATGATCTCCTTACAAGAGGCCGATATGCAGGCCCAAAATATGCACCAAAGAGTGATACAACACAAAACTATAATGCTGATAGAACTCAGCCTCAAACAATATACTCCTATAGAATTCGCTTTCACTTCTAGATGATTCACACTTTAGACTTCAATGTATAATATCGAACTGAACTTGAATCTTGATAATAAACAATGAGAATGCCATCGAGTATAAATACAAAGTAGAGGAGAGGACGTGTCTTTTCCAAACACTATGTCGGCCAGCATCAAGAAGACGTCTCTTTGAAATTCACGCCTCTTTTATTAAGGTCGGCTTTGTTAGAAAATCGTGTCTCTTCAATATTAAATTGTTTGCTTAACAAATAGAAGTGTCTTTAGAAATCTTGCCTCTTGACTCTTAATAAATTAAATAGCTTGGGGCTATTATTTAATTTATTGCACAGAAGGAGATCGCTAGAAGATTACTTTTGACGTTGCATGTTAACATCAACACTCCCTCTCAGCTAAGGAGTATACTTCCAGCTACACAAGACATATCACCTCAACGTGACGTCTACCACATTGGCTACAACCAAATGTGGAAAAGTAGAATATCACCTCATCGTGATATTAGATATCGCCTCAACACGATATCAACCATAATGGCTACAACCATACTATGGTGTGTACAAGTGTTCATCACTTGCGTGATGTTGTCACCTCAACATGACTTTTGCTATGGCTCTCCCAGAGGGTGAAACACAAGTACAAAAATGTTGTCATGGAGTCGCACACATGACATCCACCATGACTCTCTTAGAGGGTGGAAACAAGGGCTTTCACCTCAAGTCTCAAAGAGAAATGCATTAACAAGGGCTTGCACTTCAAATTCCTCCGTCTTAGAGAAAAATGCATTAACAAGGGATTTCACCTCGAACTTCTCTCACAGAGAAGAACTCATTAAACAAGGCTCACTGATACTGAAACTCTTTCTCAGTCAAGGCTGGATTCTCCACCATACCAAGCTTATCTCGAAAGTACACAAACTTTATTCTGGAGAGAGGCTTGGTGAGAATGTCTGCCGTCTGCTCATCAATGCTTATATACCTCAATTGTATAGCCTTTTGCAGTACCATATCTGTAATATAGTGGTACTTGATCTCAACATGCTTGGTTCTGTCATGAAACACAGGATTGACAGAAAGCTTCACGCAACTTTGATTATCACAATGAATAATAGTAGGCTCCATTGATTGTCCAAACAATCCTGCAAGGAGCTTACGAAGCCACACTGCTTCCCGAGCTGCCATACAAGCTGCAATATACTCTGCCTCTGCTGTACTCAATGCTACAGATGACTGCTTCCTGCTGCACCGGGATATCATAGCAGAACCCAAACTGAAGCAACAACTAGAGGTGCTCTTCTGATTTGTGACGCACCCTTCCCAATCAGAATCAATATAACCATGTAACTCCAAGTCAACATCTGAAGAATACTTCAACCCATATCCAACTGTGCCACGCAAGTATCTCAGGATATGTTTAGCTGCAACAAGATGTATCTATCTCGGTTCACACATGAACTGGCTAGGTGTACTCACTGCATAACAAATATTAGGTCTAGTGTTAACTAGATACATCAAGGACCCAATCAGTTGTCTGTAAAATGTAGGATCCACTAATTCTGAACTAGCTGCAGCTTCCTTTAATTTATGTAGGTTGGTCTCCATAGGTGTAGACATGGATTTGCAATCCATCATACCAAATCTCTTAAGTATATCAATGGTGTACTTCCCTTGACTTAGAATCGTCTCATTTGGTTTTTACTAGATTTCTAAGCCAAGGAAGTAATGGATGAGCCCAAGGTCCATCTCAAATTCAGAAGTCAACTCCTTCTTGCACTCGAGAATCAGGTGATCTTCTCTAGTAATAATCAAATCATCAACATATAAGACCAAAATTAATGCTTCACCATTGATTACCTTGAAGTAGAGATTAGAGTCGGCATCATTCTTCAAGAATCCCAAACTTGACAGGTAACGATCAATTCTTTCGTACCATGCTTGAGGAGCCTACTTAAGACCATACAAGGCCTTCTTCAGCTTGCAAACATGAGACTCCTTCCCATGAACCTCAAATCCATCAGGTTGCTCGATATAAACTTCTTCCTGAATCACACCATTCAGAAATGCTGTCTTCACATCCATCTGGTGAAATCTTCCATCCTCTAGATGCAGCAATAGCAATTATGGTTCTGACAGAAGTGTAGCGAGCAACAGGAGCAAATGTTTCTTCGTAATCAACTCCCTCTTTCTGAGAAAACCCACGAGCCACAAATTTTGCCTTGTACTTCTCAATGCTCCCATCTGAAGTATGCTTGATCTTGAAGAGCCATTTTGAAGATACCACAGACTTGCCCTTGGGTCTAGGAACAATGTCCCAAACATCATTCTTAAGAATTGACTGATACTCCTATGCCATAGCATCTCGCCAAACTTGATGACTAGATAGATGCTTCCTCAACACAGGTAGGCTCGGATTCAATAATCTAACTCATTAAGGCAACATAATTGGAGAACTTATGAGGCCTTTTACTTTCTCTGAATGTCCCTCTAGGAGCTGCAAAACTTTCAGCCTCTTGCATAGTGCACTTGGCCCATAGAGGTCTCTTTCTCCCAATTACAATGTTGGTAGGCCCATCAATAGGTTCCAAGTGTTCAACTGGATCAAGATCTTCCTTTGGTTCCGAAGTCTCCCTCTGAATCTCAGGAGTATGGTCAACTTCCTTATCCTGAGGAGACTCTTCATTATCGATTTCCATATGAATGCCCCTGGATCTCCTTAATGCAACATCTTCCTCGAATGTGACATCCCTACTGATCTCGATCAACTTCTGTCATGGAATATATATTCTGTAGGCTTTTGATATCTCACTGTAGCCCACAAATATTCCCTTCTTGCCAGAAGGCTCCAACTTAGTTCTCTTTTCCTTTGGAACATGAACATAGACACAGGACATCCAAAGATCCTCAAATGACTGACTTTAGGCTTCTTCCCTATAAAGGCTTCTTTCAGAGTCATATTCTCCAAGACCTTGTGAGGACTTCTGTTTTGAACATATATAGCCGTCCTGGAAGTTTTTTCCCATAAGAAGGTTTGCAAATCTTGGTCATGGATCATGGCCTTCACTGCTTCCACGATCGTCCTGTTCTTTCTTTCTGCAACCCCATTTTGTTGACGATTATAGGTGACACAAAACTCCCTCTTAATCCCTGCATCAATACAAAAATCCCTAAAGCTGCCAGAGGTGTGTTCTCCACCATTATCTGATCTGAGGACCTTAATTCTTTTACCAGAAAGATTCTCTACCAAGGCTTTGAACTCTTTAAACCTTCCTAACACTTCCTCAGATTCTTTAATTTTCAAAAAATAAATCCAAGTCTTTCTAGAGTGGTCAGCTAAGTTGCCGAATTAGGTACGGGTACGTGGGTACGGGTACTGGTACGGTACGCCGGTACGACAATTTTTTTTTTTTTTGGTGTGGGTACGTTTGGGTACGTCCGTACATAGAACATATAAAAATCATAGATATAAACATATTTCCAGCCTAAAAATGTAAAAACAAGTTCAAGTAAATTTAGAATACCACATATCATGCATATGCTAAACAAAACTTAGAACTACCATAAATATAACAAATCTGAAATACCATTATACTAAATTAATTTGATATCAAATTTTCATAACTTGAATGTTACGATAGGTATATAATTATATCACGTTCATTGTTCATTGGTTCAACATTTAAAACAAAGTAATAGTTAATATAATCAACGATAGGCATGATATGGGTCATCAGGAAGATTAAGAGCAACATCATCATTGACATTAGATGATCTAGGTAAATTAATAGGACCACATGCAGCCCCACTAGCACTCTCATTGGAAGCATGCTGGGTATCCGACTCCACAGAAAGTAAAGATTGTGTGGCAGCTGAAAAATCCAAATCAGTTCGCTCTGGATCTACATCCCACAACCTCATGCCTCCTTCCTTATACTCATTCTTTTTATGAGTAAGAAGGCGCAAGTTGGAATGCACATAAACAAGCTCTTCCGCCTTACTTGCTGCCAATCAATTGCTTTTCACTGAGTGGATAAAGGAGTATGTACTCCAATTTCGCTCAGCTGAAGAGGAACTAGCAACCTATTGAAACAAAGTGAGAGAAACTTATAATTATAAAGTTGTCAATCAAGCTTTAAATTTGAAGTTAACCATTTTATTATTTTTAAAATAGTAAACAATATAAATTTAGGGAGTGCAATAAAAACTAAGTAACTTACTTGTGATAAAACTTTGATCGCAAGAGCTTGGAGATGTGGTGTTGTAAAGCCATTGACATACCACCAAGAATGAGGATCCATCCTATACTTGTCAATTGAAGCACCAATACTTTGATTTTCACCAGATACAAAATCAGCAAACTCAGCTCTAACTAAATACTCAGTTTCTTGATCGGAGAAGAGTCTACTAAGTGCTTTCCTACACCCCACACCAACTTCTAGATCTGAATATGGTTGCACTCTTGATGGCAAAGCAAGAATCTCATCACTATAAAACTTGGGAGTCAATGCAAATGCAAGAAGATGTAGTGGGGTGGTCATTTTGTTCCATCGCTCAACACAAATTGTTTGCACCTCTTTGAAGAAAGTTTCTTCAGGATCTTGCTCTTTTTCGTTGATGACGATTTTCATTTGCTCGATCATTGTATCAATGCCATCATATACCTCTCCCAAACATGGCTTATCCATGTCAGTAAAACGGATCATACTCATGATGGGCTCATTGAATCTAAGGAGATATTCTGCTCATTCCCACCAAGTGTCATCTAGGATCATCCGTTTTACATTTGTTGCCCTTTCAGTATTGGATTGCCTCCATAGGGACCAACTTTGACTGATAACCATGCTAGAAAGTGCCCCCCACACCTTCACAAGTCGCCTCAAGACAATCGTGTTTGATGCAAATCTAGTTTCTGCAACCTATTCAAAAATTTAAAATTAAAATTAAAATACAAAGAAGACATGCTTGAGTTCAAAAAATAAATTAGTAATTACTAAAGTGAAATGTAAAATTTAAAAGTTGAAGTGTTTCAATTACCTTCAACAACTCCAATGCTGAAAATGATCTAAAAATGGCCTGTGACATTTGATGGTTTGTGATGAACATTTGGATCTCTTCAGCTTCAGCATACATTTGTTTGATCCAATTTATTTTCGCACCCATCTTTTGTAGCATGAGGTTGAGAGAGTGAACAGCACAAGGTGTCCAAAATATGTGCTCAAATTGTGTCTCAATCAACATACTTGCAGCTCTACAATTTTTTGTGTTGTCTGTTATTACTTGGATAACATTTTCAGGACCCACATCCTGAATGCACTGTATGAGGATGTTAGCAATAAATTGTGCATCCTTCACTTGTCCTTCACAATCCACGGCTTTCAAAAACATTGTCCCTTTAGGGCACACTGCAATCACATTGATTAATGGCCGATTTTTGGCATCCTTCCATCCATCAAAAATAATTGACTCTCCTGTTTTTTTCCATGAATTTCTAATGGGAGCCAATGCATTGTTTATGCCTTTTACCTCCTTTGCTAGTAAGGTGGTACACACCTTCTCATAACCTGGCCCTGTGTACCCTTGTGGACAGTCACTTGCCTTTCTCAACATATCTTGCCAATATGGTGATCTTACAACATTAAATGCCAAACCATTTGCATATAGACATCTTGCAACAGCTTGATCTGCAAGCTCTCTAGCTTCAAGCTTAAATGCTTTTTCTAATGGCCCCTTGCTTCTCTTCACACCAACAGGATCATCTTCACTTCTACCCAAAAATGGGTGGCTCTCTACTGCAACATCATCAAAGTCACTATGTGTTGGAGAAGGAGGAGGCCTCTTTGATCCCCTTCCACTTCCACTTCCTCCTCCTCTCAGCAAAGGATGGTTTGTAATTGTGGCACGACCAGCTCTTGCATCTGCTTCCTGTTGCTCTTTAATATATGCTGCTATTTTGTGAGGATGTAACCCTTCATTAGTTTCTCCTACACATACTGCAATTCCTTGTCGAGCAATGGCACATAAATGGCATTTCACACGACTGTATGAGCTAGTATACTGAATTTTACAATGATTGCATATCCAAACAAATGTTCCTCCCCCTTTAACTTGCTGTACCATTTGTACATATTTCCATAAAGGTGAATTTGGGTCGGTTTTAAAGGGGGGTCCACCAATAGAAGAAGAACTGGTTGCCATTATGCAAATGCTGCAAAAAATTCAAAAACAATTAAGAATTATCAAACAATAAATATTAAATATTTAAATAGATAAATATTAAATTGATATACCATTTCAAGAAAAATAAATTATTTAAAATTTAAATTAACATTTTGATTTAATATATTTAATATTATTAATTTATTATTTAAAATTAATCTAAAAAATTAGTATAATTATAATTTACAATTATTATATAATAATATTATAAATTTATAATACTAATTTAAAAATTTTAACTATTATAAATTTATAAATTATAATAATATATATAAATTATAATTAATATTATATAATATTATGGCATTAAATAAATTAATAATAATATTATAAAGGATACGTAGGTCCTATTACCTAGATCCTATATCATAAATTATTAAATTAAAAATAAAAATAAAATTTATAAATTATAAATGTATAATAAAAAATTAGTATTACAAATAATAAGTTTATAAACAGTAATATAAAAATAATAAATAAATTTTAAATTTAAAAACTACAAATCTACAACATTAAATATAAACTATTAATGATTTGTAGAAAAGATTTAAAAATAAATAAATATAATAATTCGTGAAGGCCATTTTTAAATTTTTTAAATATAAAAAATAAGTTTTAAAAATTTAGAGTTTAAAACTTTAAAAACTATAGTTACAGAAAGTAAAATTAAGAAAAACATTCAAGAAAAATACCTGGAGCAATCCGTGTGCGCAGGGAAATGTCGAGCTCTGGAGAAAATGTGGATTTTTTTCGATGATATTCGCACCTACAACTGCGCCACACAGCCACACAGAAGACGGATGACCTCCACACAGCCTGCAAGTTTGATTAAAATCGCTTAGGGTTTTGGGCGCAGAGAAATAAACGCTGCCGTAAAAATGATGGAGATAAATAAAGTTGAATGCCGCGGTAATAAGAGGTCGCGTTTAGGGTTTTTGAGCTTTATAAATCATCGGAAAAGGTTTCGAAATCCATGGAAAACGCATTGAAAACTGTGGAAAACGCCATGTCATTAAAAAAATAGCAAAAAAAAGGCATACGTTTCCAACTCGAAAAATCCGCTTCCTGTCCGAATCCGTAGCGATTCATGAATGAATCCGTTTGCAAACGTTTCCGTACCCGAATCGGCAGGGTAAATGGCCGATTCGGGTAACATAGGTGGTCAGCAATAAACCAAACATAATACAAAAATCCACTCGAAGATGGAACAGACATAGGTCCACATAAATCAGAATGAATAAGGTCTAAAATGCACTTAGATCTATTTTCTCTACTATGGAAAGGAGCTTTTATATTCTTACCTAGTGCACAACCTTTGCAAGTTCCTTCATGCTCCTGATTGAACTTAGGAAGACCTGACACCAACTTCTCCATGGTAGGTAAGGCTCGAAAGTGTAGGTGAGCCAATCTTCGATGCCAAAGATCACAAAGACTTGAAGAATCATGGACCAACGCTTGTAGAGAACGCATGCAAAGCCTGTAAAGACTTTCATGTCTAACTCCAATTACTTGAGCATCCTTGAAGCTAGAATTCTCCATCCACACAAGTACTTTGCCTTTGGAGAAGGCAACTTGATATCCTTTATCTTCTAGGGCTGAAATTGAAATGAGATTACGCTTGATTCCTGGAACATAAAGAACATTACTCAACTGAAGTGTGATGCCAGAATCCAAATGAAGTGTAGAGGTCCCAATTCCTTTGACGGAGTAGCTAGCATCATCTCCAATGATGACTTGTTCGGAAGACTCCTTCTCCACCAAACTTGATAAGTGCTCCTTAAAACCAGTGATGTGTCTAGAAGCACCACTGTCGATCAGCCAAGTGTCGGTGTCGGTAGGTACACTGCTTGACAATGCCGAGTAGGACAAATATTCACTTGAATCCTTTTGCGGAGAAGCATCATCAACATCTGCAATGGTGGCTTGTTGCTTAGGTCTAGTTGGACAATGCTTAGCAAAGTGGCTAAACTTATCACACCTAAAGCATTGAATCTTGGACATGTCTCTCTTCTTCTTGAAGGCATGTGTATCATCATTTCCCTTATCATGATTTCTCTTGAAGAACCCTTTCTTCCCATCTTTTCCTTTCTTCTTCGAGGCATGGGAGGCGAGAACATGAATATCTTCATTCTTTGAACTTTGACCAACGCCTCTAGCCACCAACCTTGACTCTTCTTGAATACAATCAACCCTTCAGCGATCAAACTTAGGAAGTTTGGATCTTGCACTAATTCCTTGAATGTAGGACTCCCATGATAATGGAAGACCATTGAGAGCAAGCATCGTTAGATCTTTATCATCAACCACATGACCAATTGTAGAGAGCTGATCTCTCAACTCCGATATTCTCATGAAGTAGGCAATCATTGTTTCTCCTTTTGCCATCTTCACATGGTGTAGTTGTTGCTTCAGTGCAAGAGCCCGGCTAGTGTTGTTGATTTCGTACATCTCCTCTAATGTCTTGAACATCTCCCTTGCAGTCTTCAACTTGGAGACAATCGGAACAATATGGTCTTTGACGAAATCAACCAACAACTTCTTTTCCTTGATGTCTTTCTTCCTCCATTGCAACTTCTCTTCTTCTTCTTCTGGTTTGGGAACTTTGGTCTCCACAAACTCAGCCAAATCATTCTCTTCCAATGTGAGCATGATTCTAAACCTCCATGAAGTGTAGTTTGACGCTCCCTCGAGTCTATCCTCGATTTTCAATCCATTCACCATCTTGATTGATGTAGAGATAGACAAAGATTTAAGACTAAGAGAATAGAGTATTGCTGTAGTATCAAATCTAATCATGATCTCCTCAAACCCGCTCTGATACCATGTAAATTTTAATGATCAGATTAATGCACAAAAAATTAATTCAATCAGATGCAAGACGCAGCAGATACCCTGGGAAAACCCTCCACTTGAGGGAGAAAAACCCAACAACAATATATCACTTATATATTGAATTGTCACAAAAATGATCTCCTTACAAGAGGCCGATATGCAGGCCCAAAATATGCACCAAAGAGTGATGCAACACAAAACTATAATGCTGATAGAACTCAACCTCAAACAATATACTCTCCTATAGAATTTGCTTTCACTTCTAGATGATTCGCACTTTAGACTTCAATGTATAATATCGAACTGAACTTGAATCTTGATAATAAACAATGAGAATGCCATCGAGTATAAATACAAACCAGAGGAGAGGATGTGTCTTTTCCAAACACCATGTCAACCAACATCAAGAAGACGTCTCTTTCAAATTCGCGCCCCTTGTATTAAGGTCGGCTTTGTTAGAAAATCGTGTCTCTTCAATAGTAAATTGTTTGCTTAACAAATAGAAGTGTCTTTAGAAATCGTGCCTCTTGACTCTTAATAAATTAAATAGCTTGGGGCTATTATTTAATTTATTGCACATAAGGAGATCGCTGGAAGATTACTTCTGACGCTGCATGTTAACATCAACACCTGTCATATCAGTTCAGGAGGTGGAAGCTGCGATGATCAGATTGATCGAGTTTGCAGTCAGAGAAAAGAACAATGGGAACGCGTTTCTAGATGAGAGTCTTCTTGAGGATAGTGGGCATTAAATGCTCATAGTGGTCAAAGGGAGAGAGTGGACATTCTGTGCTCATTTATTACCCCACTCCACTTTCTGGCGGTTTTTTATGGCAACATCTTGACTAGGGCTTAAGTGGCTCAATCTGAGCCCTTCATTGTAATTGAATCTGAGCCGTCTGTTGGAATTGGCCAACTATAAAAGGGGCATCCCCCCTCATTTGTATCATAGAATAGATATAGGAAGATAGAGAGATAACTAGGAGTTGGTAGATATAGAGGAATAGAGAACATAGATTGATATTATAGCATAGATTGCAGAGGAAGGAAAGCTTTCAAATTGAATGCTTTGTAAGAGATTTTTGTGAACACTCCTATAATAAAAAGAGTTATCATTGCTCGTGGTTTCATCTTTTGTTGTGGGTAGCTAGCAAGATTTCTTTGTCCTTCTAATTCGCTTAGAATCTTAAAGTAGAGCTTAAATAGAGTAAAGTAGATTTTAATTCATGCACTTAGATAGTTGTGGAATGTGGTGGTTGAATTAAGCAAGCTTCGTTAATCCATACAACTAGTGGGCTCATTGATGGTGAGTTTTCCTTGCGTGGTGAACTGGAACAGTGTGAACTTAACTTCGATTATGATTTATATATTAGTATGCATCGTTGTGATGGTATCTTCATGTTAAGTTGTGATCTGAATACTTCTAGTTACTCCTTTGAAGATTGCACCGGTTCTGTGGAAGCTGTCCCTGGTGAGGAAAAGCAGAGCTTGGTTGAAGTTTGTGAAATTTGATCTCCACGTCCTGTGCCTAGGATAGACTATAGCATTTCTAATCCCTGCAACCATTCAAATTCCGCACTTTTTGGTTAGTTTAGGAACTCGAGTTTCAATGATAAATCTTTCGAATCATGAAGAACCCCTTTCTCTGGAGTGAACAATTACGTAAATCCCCCTTGAGATACCAGCAAATCACATCAAGCCAATTGAGTCTACGTCCACTGCATAAAGGAACCTTGGAGTTGAATGCATGATCTTTCTCGCAATCTTAGCATGCAGGAGATTTTGATCAAGATAGGATAGAGTGACCATTGGGAACTTTTTTCTGTGTTGGTGCGGTCATAAAACACTCGTGAACACGTCCTTTGCTACAACAGTACGACCTTCAGGTACAGCAAGGGTATGGCTGGGAATGATGGCTGGAAATGATAATAAATGCTGCCTGTAAGATTTTTAGATCTGTAATGATTATTTCTTGAAACCCTCTTGAAAATGCACCAAATTTGCACAATTTTGACTCATGTGTGAAGCCAACCTATTGAGCAATCTTCAACTAATCTCTCACAACCACAAAATGCTAGACTATGAAGAGTTTTCGTTCTCCAAAGCCTGAAAATGGATGAAATCTGCAGAAACCCTTGTTTCTTCACAATCTCCAAAGCTTTCAATAAAGACAAAGTTGAATGATCATCATAGAATGAATTCTATTTGCTTTTTGAAAGCTTTTATACTCTCCTTGAGAAAATCGACGCAAAAAGCTATTTGGCAAATAAAATAAATACTTTTAAATATATTTGCTTTTGATGCCTCCAACGCCTTGGTTAATGTGCCATTATAATTAATATCATTAATTACCTAAGTCATGTGTCATTGGTCCCCCTTTTAATATAGTCATAATATAACTTTATATTATAAACTTTTAAATTAAAATCATTAATGACACATTAAAATATTATTAACTCCATAAATACTCATCAGTTAGGCATGCCAACTGAACCCAAGGTCAAATTTGCCAAATACTGAATGATCAGATGCCCTGCCACAGATAGTAACTCCTGATAGCTGACTTACTATAAATAGTAAGTACACACCACTAAGTCCTAAAACAACTACAAAGGCCCAATCAATGGTCGACACGACAAATATGCTCTATTTAGGTGCCCTGCAATTATTAGAAACACCGAGTCTCCCAAAATAGTAACTTACTATAAATAGTAAGTGTGTCAATTTGAGTCAAATAACATGTGCAAAGGCCAAAACCTGAATCCAATTGAGTAATGTCCCTAATCATCGGGTAACTGCCACAAAAGTCCCTCTATCCATAACTGTTAGCCTACGAGGGTCAAAATGATAGGCTAACCCCTGAACAACTCAAACTGACTAGGAAGGGGACATTACAGTTTGCCCTCCTTGAAATTGCTTGTCATCAAGTAATCTCAACTCTGGATGCTGTAAGATCTCCTCTGACTCCCAAGTAGCATCCTCTACCAGCAAGTCCCTCCATTTTATCAGATACTCCCTGATAACCCGCCTCCGGAGGTGTCGCTCTCTGACATCAAGGATGGCCTCAAGTATTAAAATTAACTTCCCATCATCATGAAGGGGTGGCAATACTGGAGAGGGAACAACATGATGACCCAACGCCTTCTTCGGGCGTGAAACATGGAACACATTATGAACCCTGCTGTCCGCCGGTAGATCCAACTCATAAGCTACCTGCTTACTCGTCTAATGATCCTGAATGGACCATAGTAGCAGGGCTTAAGCTTCTCTGCACCACTCTTCCTTAGAGTGGACTAAGGATAAGGCTGCAACATAAGATACACCATATCACCCACTGCGGAAGAACGCTCAACCCTCTTCTTATCAGCATACTATTTTTGCTGATTTTGTGCCCTCTGAATATTATCTTTGAAAGATCGCATAATATCCTGATTCTCCTGTAAAATATCTCCGGTACTAGGCACTTTGCTGTCACTCAACACTAAATCCAAGAAGTTGGGCGCTTCATACCCATTCATAGCCATGAATGGTGTCATCTGTATGGTCATATGGTGAGTGGAATTATAACAATACTCGCAAAGATGTATCCACTTCACCCAAGCTTTCTGCTGTCCAACTACATAATTTCGCAAATAACCCTCCACCCACTTATTGACGATCTCTGTCTGTCCATCTGTCTGTGGATGGTAGCTGGTACTAGGAGTAAGTTCGGTTCCACACAATCTAAATAACTCTTGCCAGAAGTTACTCATGAACCAACTATCTTTGTCACTGATAAAATCCATCAATAAATATTCCCACTTCCTATCAGGAATCGGAAGTGGCTGAAGCAAACCAGCAGGATAGGTGTGTTTCTGTTTGTTCTGCTGACAACCAGGGCACTCTCTAACATACTGAACAACATCTGACTTGAGCCCTTTCCAAGTAAATTGCTCCCGAACCTGCTTATATGTTTTAAAATGTCCGGGATGGCCCGCCATAGGTTGATCATGAAAGGCTCTCAGAACTATGTTCTTCACCTCTGAACCAGGAATCAAGAAGAATCTCCCCTTGTAAATGATCAAGTCACTCACAATGGAGTATCTGCTATCCTGCACTGTCCCATCCATGATGCCAGAAGCCCACGGGTTCTTGGTATACTCAGCAATAATCATGTGTCTCTAGTCCTCTGAGATCTGTGCCATGGAGTTCAACTGAGGTCGGCGAGACAAGGCATCAACTACAACATTCTGCTTCCCCTTGACAAAGGATATATCAAAATCATATGACTGTAGTTTGCTGACCCATTTTTGTTGTCGTTCATTCAAGTCTCGCTGTCCAAGGAAATGTTTCAGGCTATTATGATTAGTACACACATTGAATTTGCTGCCCACCAGATACTGCCTGAACTTAGCCAACGCGTGCATGATGGCTAACATCTCCTTGTCATAGATGCTATAACTCCTCTCTAGTCCCCTAAGCTTTCTACTCTTGAAAGCAATAGGGTGACGATCCTGCATAAGCACTGCGCCAATGCCTTCTCCAGAGGCATCACAATAAAGCTCAAAAGGCTTCGTAAAGTTTGGCAATGCTAGGATTGGACATGAAGTGATAATCACCTTAAACCTGTCAAAGCACTCCTGGGCCTGTGGTGACCAAACAAATGCTCCCTTCCTCATCAAATCTGTTGGGGGTGTAGCATGCCGAGAAAATCCACTGACAAACTGACGGTAGAAAGCACATAAGCTAATGAATCCTTTGAGCTGTGTAAGGTTCTCCAGTGTGGGCCACTCAAGTATAGCTTGGACCTTATCAAGGTCCATGCAAACTCCCTCCGCACTGATGATGTGGCCAAGATACAATAGCTCAGTCATACCCAACGCACATTTGGACTCCTTGGCATACAAGGACTCCCTGTCAAGAATACTCAATACTGTATCAAGATGAGCTAAACGCTCCTCCTATGACCTGTTGTACACCAGGATATCATCAAAGAATACTAACACATATCTTCGCAGCTGGGACTAGAAGACTTTGTTCATCGTGGCCTGAAAGGTGGCAGGTGTGTTGGTTAAGCCAAATGGCATAACCAAGAACTCAAAATGACCACAATGACATTTGAAGGCTGTCTTCTCTATGTTCTGCTCCCTCACGCGGATCTGGTGGTACCCTAATCTCAAATCAATCTTAGTGAAATAACATGCTCCGTGCAACTCATTAATCAACTCATCTATGCGTGGTATAGGGTACTTTCTTTTTATTGTTTTCTTATTTAATTGGCGGTAGTCTATACGCATCCTGAGTGAACCATCCTTTTTCTTCACCAACACCACAAATGAAGCAAAAGGTGACTTACTTAGCCTGATATGACCCATGGCAAGCAGCTCATTAATTGTCTTTTCTATTTCATCCTTAAGCCGCTTTGGGTGCCTGTAAGGGGTAATCATAACGGGCTTAGCACCCTCCTCCAACTCAATGATGTGCTCAATCCCCCTGTTTGGAGGTCTACCTGGTGGGATATCACTAAACACTTTGGAGTGTTTAATTCTCAGCTCCTGAATGTTTGGATGATAATCAAACTTTTGCTGCTTCTGTTGTGCTGTCATCAACATACATTCGGCAACCCAATCCACCATGTCATGACGAATGGGCCTCTCCATCCGTCTAAAAGATATAACTCTCAAGTTGCTGTCCCTGATAGCTTTTAACACATGTGGCTTCCCATTGACCTTAAACTTCATCTCCATGTCATGGAGATTGAGTGTGAACTCGCCTAAATCGTAAAGCCATGCCATGCCCAAGACTACATCAGTCTCACCCATGTTAACAACATAAAAATCTGCCTTAAACTCATAATTATTAAGGCGCATAGGAAGGTCTAAAATTTTCCTTTCACACTTGAGGGTGTAGCCATCAGCTACCTTAACCCTTATACCCTCAAATTCTTTTGTCTGTATGCCACGCCTTTCAACTAAACGTGCATCTATAAAATTGTGTGTAGCACTTGTATCAAGCAAGGTTATAACTTTCTGACCAGCCAAGAGTCCACGTAGCCTGAAAGAACCATCTTTCTAAATGCTAGTCAAACGTGCCTCTTTTAGGTTCTTTTCACCATCACTTCCACTTTCATTTTCAGACTTCTCATCTTCTGAACGCTCTGAACCAGCTTGCTGGTCTGACAGATCAGATTGCTCTTCACCCTCATAAAACCATTCCATTTGCTTATTTTTCGCTTTAGGACGAAGAAGACATTCATGTTTATCATCATATGGCCCCTTGCACCAAAAACAAAGCTTTTTCTTGCGCAAATCATTCAAAGTATCACAATCAAAAGGTGCTGCAACCTTCCCCTTTGAATTAGATTTATCTTTCTTTTTTGAAAATGATTTGCTAGGCTTTGATGATGAAGATGAACTAGAGGAAAACTTGCTGCGAGGTGCTGCAAGCTCCATACTACGTGCCTTCCGCATAGCCTCTGTCATGTCCCCATTCTAGTCAGCACAGCCGGTGACGAGGTTAGCCTATCATTCGATCCTCGTAGGCTGACAGGAGTGTTCAGAGGATCCATTTTGGCAGTTGCTCAGTGTTGGTTAGCTCCATTTTGCAGGGTGTCGGGTTGGGCTTTCGCAGAATTCTCCAGAGAGTCTTTTCAGAGAACTTTCTATTTTTAGAAAGTTAGGTCAGGCGGAAGCTGCTATTTCGGGCAGGGCACCTGGTGCAGTTATTCAGCTTAGTTTCGACCCAGTTCAGCAGTTGGGTGACTTGACGGAGAAATAAGGAGTATTATTTAAGTTAATAAATATTTAATAATTTGACTTTATAATAAAGTCACTTTATTGAAATATTAAAATATTTAATTATTTGGCTAGTTATAAAGTATTTAATTATACTTTATAATATATTATTAAAAGGAGACTTAATGAGTATTTATATTCATTAAAAAGGGGACGCCAATGATTAATTATTTCTCCTAAGTCAAAAGTGAAAATTAAATCATTTATTTAAATGATTATTTTAATGAAGAATTAGGTCGAACTTTTCAAAGGAGGATATATTGCTCTTCCCAAGGCAAAATCGAACTATCCTGTTATTATTCAATTTTGTCTTTTGGCATCTGAGCTTTGGAGTTTGCAAACCCTAGGGTTATTGGCAGACGATCGTTTCTGGAGAATGTAACCTCTTCAGAGATCAGGCAGACTGAGGCTGTGAAATATCAGTTGAAGCTGGCACTTGGTGATTTCATCCAGAAGTCACAGATTGAGCTTAACCAGTCATTTGTTCAGAGATTTACAGAGGAAATCATCTTCTTTTTGGGGCGATTCCATTCACTACCACTCATCAGTGTTTTGGCATAAGTTTCAAGGAATCCGTACTATCATTATTACTGCTGTACAGGCCGTACCAGCAGGGCCGTACTTCTTCATTCCCAGAGAAACGCCTCTCCTTCTCAGTTTCTGGTTTGGGGTTATTGGGCGCCTTGGTCATCAGAGGTTGTGCGTTGGTTTTGGAGCTCAGAGAAGTCTTCTATCATTCTGGCCGTACATTCTTTTACCAGCTGCAGCCGCCATCTTAAATACCAGGTTTTATTTGATAAAATTCCAAATAATGCTTATATGTTCAGATTTTTTATATTGTATGTTCTGGAAAAGATGAAATAAAGGAACGCCTTCCCTTTCTGAGCAAATTCTATGCATTTTGAGCTTGTATGAATTTTATATGAATTTTTTAGCAATTTCTAGAGAAATTGCATTTTCCATTTTGCCTGTGAAAACCTTCAAAATCACAAAAAAACCAAAAATTGCAAAAACCAAACAAAAACAATTAGGGTTACAGTTTTGAACGGCACTGGTAGTGAACGACACCCCTCTTAGCGTTAAGGGGGCATCCCCAGGATAGGTACTCCCGCCGAAGACCCCGGACACGTGGCTAGGTAAACCGCTCGGACAGACCTACGTCACCTTCCGATAGGGGCCCGCATCGGGACATCACAGCCCACCACGCTCCGCGAGTCTCGACCTCGAAACCTCCAGCTCTGATACCAAGTTAGTTACCGTTGCACCAAAAGCCCGAACTGGTAGTGAACGGCACCCCTCTTAGCGTTAAGGGGGCATCCCCAGGATAGGTACTCCCGCCGAAGACCCCGGACACGTGGCTAGGTAAACCGCTCGGACAGACCTACGTCACCTTCCGATAGGGGCCCGCATCGGGACATCACAGCCTCCTACAAAGTTGGGGGATCAAAAGCCTTGATCCAACCTCTCATAGGCTCATACAACCCCTCAATGAATAAAATGACAAGTCTCCTCGTAGATATGCCTGTGACCATGACTGAGATCCTTTGGAATTCACTGATATATGACTCCAAGCTGCCCGTCTGCCTAAGCTGAGCTAGCTCTTGGAAATAGAGTTCTGGATCCTTCTTATCAAAACGCTCTATGAGCCTCTTGATAAGTATTAACCAAATGATGTTGAAGAGTGTACATCCCATGATGCTAGTAGTCATGCACCAAACCATCAAGATGCAATGTAGCAAACTTAATGGCGTCATCCTGTTGCATGGGTCTCAAAGGTAGATAATTATTTAATTTATGAACCCAAGACCTAGCTGAACACTTATCTGAATCATTAAAATGCAGTAGGGTAATCTTGCTAACTGCCTGCTGGAGGTCTCTGTTGACCTGCAATGGCTGTGGTTGAGGTGCTCTATGCTCAATTCTACCTTCGCCCCTGGGTCTCTTAGCATCTAGAAACTCATGTAGGGTCAATTCCTGTTTGATCTTAGGTGATAGTGTCATATACTTGGCATAGTGTCTAGTGATATCTGCCACTGAAAGTCCCTGTGGTGCCTGAACCTCTGGCTGAGGATCTTGCTGCTTTGCCTACTGGACTAGAGGAACCTTCCTCGTAATAAAAGTAGGTTGACTAGGCCTACGCTCAGGAATACCTGACAATGAACTCTACTAAACTGTCACCTGTGGCTGCTCTACCCCTGTAGTACCACTCGACTGCCCTATCTGAAAGACATGTTTCTGTGGCATGTACTGCCTCATCGTACCCATAAGCTAAGACATCATATCCATCATGTTATCATGTCTTCTCCTAAACTCCGTCTCAGGACTCTCAGCTCTAGCCCGCACCTTTCCTGAATCTCTAGGTGTCTCCCTAGAAATCTCTCTATTTTCCATAAGTGTTGTGACACTATCCTCACTGCTACTAGAACTAGACCTGTGAATACCCAAAACACCTGAAACTGTATCACCTTCTAGAACTTGTGGTGCTTCCTAGTGTTCTGACTCTTTTCCTCTTCCCTTAGTATAAAATATAATATCTCTGCTCATGAAAACTGAAACTACATAGGATGGCAGGACAACTGCTCTAATACCACTGTAAGAGACCTGGTGTCTTTAAACCCTCGAAACTGTGCTGACTGATGCAAATTTGTTTTTTGTTTTGATGGTTTTGTAATTTTTTTGTGTTTTTGCAAATATATGATTTTTTTTTTTTGTATTTTTTTAATAAAAATGCTAGACTAAAGGAAAATGCAAAAAATGCACAACAATTGAAACAACTAATCTATTGAAAGGCTGCAAAGGCTTTTGTTTGATAATAGATATTATTTACAATCTTGTTTGACAACAGGGCATACCCGACATGAAGATTTGAAGCCTTTAGAAATTTCTGGAAATTACTTGCAGGTGCCTGGAAACCCTTGAAATATTTGAACCAGCCAAGAAGATGAATTCTCCACTTCAAAAACCACTCAAAGTGCCTTCAATTATATAGCCACCAACTCTAGAAGAGGAAAGATCTTCATATGCTAGGCGTTTTGACCAATGAAGGAGGGACGTCCTTTGCTGCAGCAATACGGCCCTTAGGTACAGCTGGGAATGATGGTTGGAAATGATAATAAATGCTTCCTGTAAGAATCTCCAGATCTGCAATGATTATTTCTTGAAAGCCTCTTGAAAATGCACCAAATTTGCACAATTGTGACTCCTGTGTGAAGCCAACCTGTTGAGTAATCTTCAGCTGGTCTCTCACAACCTCAGAATGCTAGACTATGAAGAGTTTTCATTCTCCAAACCCTGAAAATGGATGAAATCTGCAGAATCCCTTGTTTCTTCACAAACTCCAAAGCTCTCAATAAAGACAAAGTTGAATGATCATCATAGAATGAATTCTATTTGCTTTTTGAAAGCTTTTATACTCTCATTGAGAAAATCGACCCAAAAAGCTATTTGGCAAATAAAGTAAATACTTTTAAATATATTTGCTTTTGATGCCTCCAACGCCTTGGTTAATGTGCCATTATAATTAATATCATTAATTACCTAAGTCATGTGTCGTTGGCCCCCCCTTTTAATATAAAGTCATAATATAACTTTATATTATAAACTTTTAAATTAAAATCATTAATGACACATTAAAATATTATTAACTCCATAAATACTCATCAATTAGCCATGCCAATTGAACCCAAAGTCAAATTTGAACAAATACTGAATGATTAGATGCCCTACCAAAGATAGTAACTCCTAATAGCTAACTTACTATAAATAGTAAGTACACACCACTAAGTCCTGAAACAACTGCAAAGGCCCAATCAATGGTCGACATTATAAATATGCTCTGTTCAGGTGCCCTGCTATTATTAGAAACCCTGACTCTCCCAAAATAGTAACTTACTATAAATAGTAAGTGTGCCAATCTGAGTCAAATAACATGTGCAAAGGCCAAAACCTGAATCCAGCTGAGGAGTAATGTCCCTAATCATCGGGTAACTGCCACAGAAGACCCTCCATCCATAATTGTCAGCCTTCGAGGGTCTAAATGATAGGCTAACCCCTCAACAACTCAAATTGACTAGGAAGGGGACATTACAAATGTAAAAGTCAAAATAGAGGAGCAGCGCTTGGTATGGAGCAAGAAGGGTTGCACCATCATGATTGATGGTTGGACCGATAGAAAAAGTAGGACGCTACTGAATTTTCTTGTTTCCTTCGCAAGTAATTGTACTGCCCTCAATGCATTGAATAATTTGAAATTTGAAATTGATTTAGTGATTAAGATTTTTAATTTATGTTTTATTGAATAATTGATTTTGCTCCTTTTTTAGGTGGCACCGTGTTCATCAAGTCAATTGATGCTTCAACGCATGTAAAAAATGCCACATACCTTTGTGAGGCTTTAGAGGAAGTCATACTTGAGGTGGGCGAGGAGAATGTGGTTCAAGTGGTGACCGATAATGCAGCAAATTATGTTGTTGTAGGTAGACTAATGATGGAGAGGCACCCAACAATATTTTGGATTCCATGTGCCACCCATTGCCCTGACCTCATATTGGAGGATCTTGGCAAGCTACCATGGATCAAAACATGTGTGGATGTGGCCAAAAATATTTGCAAATTTATATACAATCACGCATGGGTCCTTAGCCTAATGAGGCAATACACAAGGCTGGGGGAGTTGGCTCATCCTGGAATCACTAGATTTGCTGCTAATTTCATCACATTACAATCCTTGATTTGGTCAAAGGCAGCTTTGAGGCGTATGTTTGTTGGTGAGGAGTGGACTTCCTCATCCTATCCTACAACCACTGCAGGGATTGATGTGGCAAATTGCATTTTTGATGAGCCAGGCTTTTGGGTGCCTACTGCAGAGATTGTGAAGGTAAAATTTAATTCTACATTATGTTTTAATTTATATTCATATTTTTCTTTTATTTGTTTATTTTCACTTACACTTACTTAAGTTTATGTTTCACAATATTTGTAGTTCACTGAGCCCTTGGTAGTACTCCTACGAATTGCTAATGGGGAGAAGCCTGCAATGAGCTACATATATGAGGGCATGGATAGGGCCAAAGAGGCCATTAGATTTGTCTATGAGGGAGCTAAGGGTAAGTATCGTCCCATTTGGGAGATCATTGATAGGAGATGGCACCACCAACTTCACAAGCCCCTCCATGCAGTCGCTTATTTCCTAAATCTGACATTCCAATTCCGCCCTGATTTCGAGGCGGATGATGAGGTTCTTGGTGGGATCTACTCAGTGATAGAGCGAATGGCACCTGTTGTTACTTCATAGATAGTCCATGAGATAGAGGCCTTTACTGATGCACAAGGAGACCTCTTTTCTCATCAAATGTGCAAAGATAGTAGGACGACATTGCAGCTAGGTAAAAATATATTTAAGGGCATAAGTTTCCTCTTTTTATATCGTTATTAAATGTTAAAAATTTAAACTTAAAGTTGGAAATGAGATTTATTTTTTTTCTTTTTCTCATCCCAGATAAATGGTGGCAAATGTTTGGTGCTAAAACATCAAACCTTTAGAGGATTGCCACTCGCATATTGAGCCAACCATGCAATTCTTCAGGTTGTGAGTGCAATTGGAGTATGTTTGAGCACATACGCTCCGAGAGGCTCAGTAGATTGTTCGTGGAGAGGTTGAATGATCTAGTGTATGTTCATTACAACCTTCATCTTAGACACAAATAGATTTTCGACCATGACTCCACCTCAACCACGCTAGAGGAGGTTGATCTAAAATCTGAGTGGATCACTGAGGCTATAGATCTTGTCTTTAGTGACAAGGACCTTGATTGGGTTGACCAGGTAGATAGAGAGGCTGAGGCTATAGCCATGGTAGAGGAGGAGGATAGAACATGAGCAGACACAGGCACAACTGATGTTGGTGAGGATGGCATGGAGTCACAAGTAGAGATTGTGGTTGCTACATCATCCAGGACCCACCTTAAGGCATTTGTAGGAAGGATGTAGGCTCCTCTGAGTCATAGACTTCTAGTTATTGTTTTGATATTTCATATTTATTTGGAACATTTGATGTCATGGATTTCATATTCCATGAGTTTTGTATACATTTGACTATATTTATATATCTAAGTGTGCTATTTCCTTTAGAAGCTCAACTACAATTTGCGTTTATACTTATGTGATCGATGTATACTTGTGTATGTGATCAAATTAGCCTCTATTTAATGATGTTATTGTGTCTTTAAGGTTTATTTAATAAAGGGTGCATGAAACAAGTTTTAAATCCTTAAAAATCTCTAAATTTCATGGGTTTTTCACTTTGCCGAGTTTGTGTTGAGTTTGGGCGCCAAGTGCCGAGTTGAGTCATGCTTGTCGAGCTTGTGTCTAGTCTGAGTGTTAGAACGATGATCTAAATTGATCATTTCTATTGGAAGGACCAATATTTCTATGATGATGTCTCATTGGTTAACCCATTTTTCATTGTGATATTTTGTTGGAAATAGCTCAACTTTGTAATGTCCCCTTTTTCGAGTTCCCTTATTTGGGTCAGTTTGGTGATTTGGCTCACTTACTATATTTAGTAAGTGCTATATTTAGTAGCTGGTCTTGGCAGCAGTGCAGTGTAGGGTTTCTAGTTTGGGTAGTGCTTGGCAGTTGCAATTTGGTGAGTTCTAATGTTTCGACATATTATTCGCTTAAGTCTTCAAAAGATGATTTTATGACTTATGTTATAATGTTATAAAAGACCCCCTTGGCTTAGTTGAGTAACGCTGTTTTAAAAAAGGGGACAATGTACTTTATGTTGGACAACTAGAATAAAGGTTAATTTCATAAAATTAAGGCTTATTATGTGCCCCCAAAAGTGGACGCCCCCTTTGGGAAATATTTGATGATATTTTAAAATGTTAAAGTGAAATGTTGGAGAGCAAGGTTGGGCGTGGGGTTTTGGAGGGAAAAGTGTTTTACAAAATGGGTTGCCCTAATTCTTCCCTCTTCTTCTATTTGTTAGAATATATTATTCTTATATTATTTAATGGTCAATGTTGTTAGTCTTTTTTGTTGTTACTGTTTCTACAGTAACTTGCAGTTAGGTAGATACTTTTAATATCTACAGTGCTTTATGCACTCTATAAATTGTAACCTCTTTTTATGTTAATACAAGAAGTTTTTACCATTTCATGGTATCAGAGCAGAAAAAAAAGAACCCTAAAAATTCGTGGGCCTATTTGCAGCCATAATTCGAATTTTTTCTGTGCTAGGGTTTCTGAGCTTCAAATCGCGTTTTTTTTTACCAGAAATTTCGAGGGCTTTGATCTGCAATTTTCGTGAGTATTTTCTCACAGAAAATTCGACCCTCTTGCTGCAAGTCGTGGTATTTCTCCTGCGTGCTAAAAACGCGTTTCTGGGCGAAAAAAATCTGCTTTTTTATGGGATTTCAGGTCTGAAAATCGCGTTTTTCTATAAAATCGCGTTTTTCGCGTTTTTGCTTGATTTTGGGTGGTTTTTTTAGCAAAATCGTGGTCGCCCCTTCCTGCAACTTAGTCGCCTAGGGTTTGGCATCTCTTTTGCCAAATTTTCGTGCAGATTCGAGCTCTTTTTCTGCATTTTTTTCTGGTTTTTATGGCGGCTAGGGTTTCTGCGTGCTTCACCTAGGGTTTTGACCAGTCTTCTGAGGTCAGAAATTTTTTTCGATTCCAGATTCCTTCTGGGTTTTCCGTGATCTCAACTGGGTCGTCGTCCATTTTTTCTGGGTACCTCGTTTTCTGTGCATCGAAATTTGTGCCTCAGTTTGAGGTCGAATTTTTTTTCTGATCGCAGATTCCTTCTGGGTTTTGCGAGATCTCAACTGGGTTGTCACTAGATTTTTCTGGGTACCTCGTTTTCCGTGCCTCGAAATCCGTGTTGTCAAAATTTTCTGGGTATTCTTCCATCCTTCTGGGTTTTTATTTATCTCTTCTGGGTTTTCAGTAAAACCTCAAAATCCGTGTTCGGGTTTCTGTATTTCTGTTTTCTTTGCATTATCTTGCCTTCACCAATTTGACCGCGAGGTACGTGATGGCATCTCTCACGAACATAATGCTCGAAAGCAGCCAGAAGTTCAACGGGAAGAATTACAACACCTGGAAGCAGCGTATGTTGACGATCTTTGAATATCGTTGTCTCGATCAGGTCGTCTTGGGGCACTCACCTCGACCCACTGTAGCTGGAAAAGATCAGGATAAATGGGATGAACGCAATCGGGAAGCCATCATGCTCATCAAGCTTTCCATCACTGACGATCAATTGCCACAAGTACCGTCAGGCAAAACAGCTGCTGAGGTATGGACAACTTTGAAGGATCTTCATGAAACGTCAGATAAAAGTCGTGCATTTTTTCTTAAGAACATGCTTTTTTCCATAATGATGGACGAGAAGCACACTACTCTTCAAGAGCATCTGACAAAGATCAAAGAGATTCGAGACCAGTTGGAAGCCATTGGACGAAAGATGGAGGAAGAGGACATGGTCGTCATTACTCTTAAGAGTTTGCCAAAATCTTACGAGCATTTCATTGAGACGCTCAATATTACTTCAACAAATGTTGACTTGAAGTTTCCAGACTTGTGTAACAAGCTTCTACAACAGGATCGTTGGAGACAGCAGTTTGGAAGCAGTGCCAGTTCGTCCTCCACAGAACAGGCGTTCTCAGCCAAATCTTCTGCTAAGAACAAAGGGAAGCCTCAATCTTCTCAGCCGAAAGGCTCTGGTTCTTCACAGGACAGCAAGAAGAAGAAGAACGTTCAGTGCAATTATTGCCACAAATACGGTCACATTAAGGCTGATTGTCGCACTCGGATGGCTTCTGAACAAAAGAAGCAGGGAGGATCTCAACAAAAGGCCCATGTCGCTGAGCACACTGAGCAGAAAGAGTCTGCATTCTATGCATTTATGGCCAAGAGAACTGCAGATCCGGTACATTCTTCTGCCTGGTATATCGATTCCGGGGCTTCGCGGCATTTTACTCATCGTCGCGATTGGTTCACAAAGTTTGAACCATTTCAGATTCTGTGTCAGGAGGTGAAAGAGTACACAGTTGCTGGGTAAGGGCACTGTCCAGATTTACTCAGGGAGGAAGAAAATTTACTCTTTCTCGATGTCTACTATGTTCCAGGCATGGAACATAATCTCCTCTCCGTCAGTCAGATCATGCGGCATTCTCCCCAGTTGGATGTTGTTTTCAGCTCGTCCACCTGCAGCATCGTTGACCGGGAGACTCGTACTACAATTGCTATGGGACTTGAGGATCACGGTCTGTACAGACTTGCTGATTCTGGTGATTCTCAAGAGCACGCTCTCGCAGCCCGAAGTACAACCATCAGCAAACTTTGGCATCAGCGTTATGGGCACTTGAATGTCCACTACCTCTCTCAGTTATCTCGGGAGGGTCTTGTTGCTGGTCTACCTGAGATCCAAACTACAAATCATGGAGTTTGTGGAGCTTGTCAAGCTGGCAAGCAGCATCGGACACCGTTCTCGGATGGTGATTCTTGGCGAGCCTCCAAGGTACTTCAACTGGTTCACGCTGATGTATGTGGGCCAATGAATACTCCTTCTGTTACTGGGTCCAGGTACTTTTTATTGTTTGTTGATGATTTCAGTCGGAAAATGTGGGTGTATTTTTTGAAACATAAATCAGATGTGTTCAGTACATTTCAGCAGTATAAGGCCTTAGTTGAGAAGGAATCCGGTTCTCACATTGTTACTCTAAGGTCAGATAATGGGGGGGAGTTTTGTTCAGCTGACTTCTCTTCTTTTTGTGCTGCACACGGCATTAAGCGCCAACTTACCACACCCTACACCCCTCAGCAGAATGGTGTTGTCGAACGCAGGAATCGCACCATTACTGAAATGGCTCGTTCTATGCTCGAGTACAGAAATGTACCTAAGAAATACTGGGCTGAAGCAGTCTACACTGCAGTCTACCTCCTGAATCGGTCACCTACACAGGCCGTTAAGAAGATGACTCCTGAAGAAGCCTGGTCAGGACGCAAGCCTAAGGTGGGCCATTTGAAAGTCTTCGGTTCAACCGCTCATGTATGGATTCCAGATGCCAAACGTGCCAAGTTGGACTCCAAGAGCCAGACACTTATGTTTACTGGCTACAGCGACAATCACAAAGCCTACAGGTTGGTTGATGTGGAGACAGGTCGTCTCATATTCAGCCGTGATGTTGTGATTGATGAGACTACTGGTCCATTTGTTCCTACCACCAGTCCTGCGGATCAACCTATGAAGGTTCCTGATAGGGTGTTCGTCTTCCTCTTAGTTCCCATGATGGGAGGGCTTCAGAGCATTCTGACTCGAAGATGAGGAGTCTTGGTCACGATCTCGCACCACGACTTTCCTCGGATTCACATCCAGATGACCTTGTTCTAGAAATCCCGCGATGCTGTTACTCTGTTTCAGATGTTGGCGCTTCTACTCGTCGGCCTAAGTGGTGGGTCAAGACAATGGTGATCTTCATGATGATGAACTCATTGAGGGCCGATCAACTCGTAGCAAGAGCAAGCAGCAGTCCACAGTCAACTTCGCTCTTATGGCCAACATCCACAGCATCTATGAGCCTCATACCTATTCAGAGGCTAAAGGAATTCCAGAGTGGGAACAGGCTATGCAGACAGAATATCATAGTCTTCTGAAAAATCACACCTGGGTCCTTTCTGATCTTCCTCCTGGGAAGAAACCTATCAGTTGCAAATGGGTTTACAAGGTCAAGTATCATGCTGATGGTACTCTGGATAAATACAAGGCACGATTAGTTGCTCGGGGATTCACACAGCGGGAGGGCATTGACTACGGGGAGACTTTTGCTCCTACTGCCAAGATGAGCACAATTCGTCTTCTTCTCGCTATTGCAGCCCAATTTGGTTGGACAGTTCATCAGATGGACGTCAAGAGTGCCTTCCTCAATGGTGATTTGCAGGAAGAAGTCTACATGACGCAGCCTCCTGGTTTCAAGGTTGCCGGCAAAGAACATCAAGTGTGTAGACTCGTGAAAGCGCTCTATGGACTGAAACAGGCTCCCCGTGCATGGTACTTCAAGATTGATCAGTACTTGGTTGATCATGGTTTTCAGCGCAGCCCTTCTGACAGTAATCTGTATGTTTTTTGTTGTTACTGTTTCTACAGTAACTTGCAGTTAGGTAGATACTTTTAATATCTACAGTGCTTTATGCACTCTATAAATTGTAACCTCTTTTTATGTTAATACAAGAAGTTTTTACCATTTCACTATTTAATCACTTTTTGAGCTCTCATTTGGATATGGAGGATTTGACAACTTAAGGAGATGCTGCTGGAATGAGCTCAGGGAGTTCTTCTTTGCTGGTTGAGGACGAAAACCCTCTTTTTGGTTGGTTTCGGTGGTAAAATATCCACCCTAGCTGGTTGGGGTGATTCTACCTCAGGAATCACCATTGTTTTTCAGGAGTTTGTTCTTTCTAGGGTTTCTAATATGAAGGTTTATGAAGTTTTCTGATAAGGGTTTGAGAGTTTGGATTTGGTGTGTGGTTCATGCATTTTTGGTGTGAGTTGGGTGCAGGTTTAATTCAGTTTTTGAGTGCTGGTATGACATTTCTGAGTCCTGGACAGCCTATTTATCTGAGTAGCTGGAAACACTAATTTGTTCATATCTCCGTGTGGTGAAAGAATATAGTTCTGGGTATTGGTTCTTTGGCTTCCTTAAGACTGGGTGACTCATCTTGCTACAAATTTGAGGACTTAAAGTGACCATTGATTTTATTTAAGAAAATCGCCCCTCTAGGAAGGCCGTACAGCTGCAGAGAGGTGACATTGGGTTGTGTGCCAGGTTTTGGGGGGTGGTTAGCGGAGTTCATTAAGTTTGGCGTTGGTGCCAAAGTTATAACAGCAGGTTCCAGGAGTTAGTTTGCAGTTTGAGATCTCAAATAAATTAAAAGAATTTAGTTTGCAGTTTGAGATCTCAAATAAATTAAAAGAAATTAACTCCAAGTTGCCCCTGTGCATTATCAGACCTTCTGAGTGCAGCTACAGCAGTTCTGTGTGTTCAAAACCCCCTGGTAATGAAGGAGATTGGGTGTTAGGAGTGTAATCTGAAAATCTGGGCAGTTTGGATGCATTGTTTGGTGTTGGGGGTGCTCACATATGCCTAATTCTTGCAGATGGAAGTCCTATTTGAAGTGCTGATGACATTGTACCACTGTTGCTGATTGCTTAACACTCAGAAAATGGAGCTACAGCAGACCTGTTAGATTACTAAATGCTTCTCCTTCGAGGTATTTTCAATTCTACCTGTTTGTAATTGTTGTAGTTGGCACGTAGTGACTAATTTATGATGTTGAGGCTTCAAATCTTGTACAGCAGTACAATAAATGAAAGAAACCTTCCATTTTTCTTTGCATCAATTGGTAACCTGTTATGCACATCCTACAATGTTTAATTCATCAAACTGCATGTTATATGTGTTTGAGTATGAATTATTGTTATGATATTATTTGGTGAATATCATCAAGCAAAAAAAATCAGGGGGTGTCATTACAAACTCCCCCAATGGGCAGCAACAAAATTTAGAATAGTTGGGGAGATTGCTATTGGATTAGTTATCTTACTTTACATTTGAGAGGGGCATCTCCCTCATATGCTAAAATGTCTGGGTTTTTCAGGGGCATGCTTTTAACCAGAAAGCAGGAAAGGCACATAAACTAAAACTAAAACAAAAGAGGAAACCCTAGATAAGGCAAACATAGGGCTGAGAATCTAGTTTTCCCAGAAAATAATGAATAGATTTATAGAAAAAGAGAAACAAACACAAAGATTTATTCGCATAAAAAGATTATTTCAAAAGAAAACTGCAATATGGGTTCTAAATGAGGAAATGTTACCTAACATAAGAAAGGAAAGATTCACCTAGGATTTAAAGGCTCATAGTTTTGAAAACACCCTATATTACATCCATTGTTGCATTAAGACTTATTTCATCCACCACATAATAGGAAATTTAAAATTCATTTTTAAGCCACAAAGGTGGCTTAAGTGAAATTTCAAAAGTGCAAGAAGAAAGTAGGACCTTAGAATGATGCCAACCAATTTGCAACTAGCCATGACCAAGCTGCAAGAGTAATTGACCAAGTTCACCTTTGTTCCAAAACACCCACATTAACACAAGAAAAGAATGTTGGTTGAGGTCGTGGAGATTTGGCTTTACACTTGTTAGATACATTTATTTGAAAGTTTCTAAATCCCATTCGATGAATTTGTTTTGTGTATACCTTGCAATCGTTGTGGCTAATGGGGTTTGTGGAGTGTGGCCTTTGCAACAACAACATTTGATAAAATTTGTTTATCCTTTTTGCTGCAATGGACATTCATAACACGTCCCAAAGCTTCCATTTTTGTGTAGGCAGGAGGAGGATGCTGGGAATGGGTGTGAAACCCATATTCCTTTGTTGTTGGTGTTTAGAAGGTTAGCGAGCCATACCAACCCTTGATTTGAATGTCATCAGCATTTTGGTGAGTTATTGAACCATTAAAACTGCCAATGAAGACTGTTTTAGAATTTTGCAAGGTTTGTGAATAAGCAAAACTGCTGATGATGCATATTAAATCCGTTTTTGCATGTGTGTTGATGTTTTGGGGAGTTAATAAACTTTCTATCTTGCTGACATGTTAAATTTTGTAAAATATTTTTCAATACTTATCGCATCGATGTCAACGGTTTGGAGGTTTTAAAGCTATGTAAAGTGCTGACACTCTCAACACTTCACATTGGCATAAGGGTTTTAGAAGTTAGGAGAACTCATTGATTGTTGACTGAAAGGTTCTTTATGAAGTTTGAGTATGGAGCTCAACTTCGCATTTTACATTGTTTCAAGATTCAAGGAATTTCTGTTAACCGGAAATTGCAATTTTTGAAAAGTCTCCCCATCTACTTCCTGCACCTTTACTTCTAGAAACCAAAAAAGTTTAACAATCTGCAACACAATGCACTTTAGAATTCTGAAAAACCTTCGCACTTTGCATATTTTAGGAACTGGAAAATTTTCTCCATTTGTAACTTGTAGTGTATTCTAGAAGTTGGAAATAACTTGCAACTATGAACATACATTGATGACTTCAATTTGGCAAGTAACTTGACCTTTGAGAATGATTGTGAACATTTGTGACTGGAGACCAATGATATAAGCATTTGATATTTTTGAGTCACTCAAATTGACATCACAAAGGAGTTTAACGTGTAATTTACCATCGACAAATAATGTGGGATAATGACTTGATGACATATTTTGATTCTATGAATATGAAAAGTTAAAAAAATGCCAAGGTTGAAAAGGAGGCCAACATGTCCCTAACATTGTCGAGTTGGAGCATTTTTTTGAAATTGTCTTTTCATGTTAGTTAATTAGTCACCATTTCTTTCAATAAAGGATAATTAAAACTTGGAATCATTGGCTTGATTGGGTTTTATTTTTATTTTGCTAGTGGTAATCATATTGTCTTCAACTGCAATTGCTTGTTCTTGTGCTTCTTTCAATTCATCAATTTAACTGGATTTGAGCATGAGTGAGACCTCTGATGGAATTGTGGTTAGGAATGCTTGCAAGATGGTATTTGAGGTGATTGATGCCTCCATTAAGCTTCTTCAAGCATTAGTTACAAATCATAGACCTTGGTACTTGTCTCATTATGACATGTTTGCAAGAGGGGTCATGCCATCTAGGGGGTCTAATTCGAATGGGATGACTTCCACTTGTTGGGTCTGAACTAGATGCCTTTGTGGTTATATACTAACCTACAATATTGATTATCTTCATAATTTCTTGGTGGTAGGAATGCTTCCATTCTTGATGAATTTTTAGATAGAAGCTTGCATACCATTCTCCAATTCTCCCATAGTCTTCAATTTACCCTTGAATTTTCCTTCCTCTTGCATTATTATCCTGTGTATCTATAGAATTACCATAGGGGTTTCCCTTCATTCCTCTTGCCCCTTCTAGTGGCCACACTCTTGTCGAAATTTGTCTTCTTGTCTCATATGTGTCTTTTATTGAAATCTAATCACTATCTATAGGATTCTTGGTCATTTCCTACCCAAATCCTTCCTCAAGGGAGTTTCCTTACCATCCCTAGGCTCTTGCACATCCTCTTTAGGTTTATCTTCCTCCAATAAATGAGGGGATGCTTGAACCTTCTACCTTACCAAGGAAGGGGGAATATCTCTAGTCCTTCTTTTCAAAGGAAACATCAACATCTCCATCCCCACATCCTTATCCTTGAATTGCGAACTCTCAACCCTCCTATGCAAGATTTTACTACATTTAGCAATATGCCCCCACCTTCCAACATCTAAAACACCTTATCAAAAGGTATTCATAATCCAATTCATGTTACTATATCCCCAAAATTGATTTTGATCGCCTACTTGATATGCTTACTCAAGTCTACTTTCACACAAATATGAGAATAAGTAGCTAATTGGGCACCTTTCGTGGTTGTGGAGCTTTGAATAAATTCTCCCAACGAATCTCTGAATGTCCTGAAAATCTCCTTCAACCATAATTCCTAAGGCAATTTATACTTTTGGATCCATAATGGGGCAACCTTAATCAATTCCTTGGTTGGGTCAAAACCCAGAGTCCAAGCCCCAATGTAAGTCCTCACATTCCCCATAAACCGAGGTCCTTTAAGAATGTTGTTTTAGTCTCTCTCCTTTTGAAAAGGAATCTGAGTAAACCCTAAAGGCAAAAATCTTATCTTAGGGGTAGGGTAATTCAACTATTTCAAAGTAATCCAAGTCTTGGTTCTTTCCATTGAAGGCCAAATCCCTATGAATTTTGCTATCACCACCATTTTTTAGTCTTTTAACCATCAAGTTCAATTTTTTTTTCAGAATACTAATGCACAAGATGTTTGCATCTACCTCTACATTAAATTTGAGGACCGAAATTCTGCATTTCTTCTGCCTTGATTCCTACACCACCCTTTCCCTCTTTGATTCTTGATCCACCTCATAAAAAATCTTACCAAGCTCCTAGCTGTTCACCACACCCTTGCTCTCCTTCGTTCCTTCATCTTGACCTATGGTGTTGGAGGGAACATTGTTGCTTTATCCACCAATTTCTCCTTGCCCTTTGTCCTTCCTGCCTTCTTTGCTTCTAAATGCTGTTGCTGTTACTCTACTATTAGTTTTGCCTTTTTGCTTTTCTTTTGCTAATTTCATTTTCTTTGCCATTTCTCCCAAACTCTTTTGAACTTTTCATAATTATATTATTATTATAATATAAATTTAATGATATAATATTATAATATATAAATGTTATATTATACTAAATATTATAATATATAAATAAATATTATAATATAAATTATATTATGTAGATATAATAATGTATAAGTATTTACTATTGATATTTGTGGCACCTTGCTACAATGAATTGAATCCCAAATCCAGTTCAAACTAGACTTGGATCAGGCCTGCTTTGTGGGGTTCTCCCTTCTTCAAGTCCAAACTCTCTCTTTTAATGCGTCCAATGTTCCATAACAAGAGGATTCAAAGAGAGGTTCTTTATCCCAATATTCAAGACTATTACAGGCAATCTTCTTACCATACATTAATGAAGAATGATTTTGCAGACTTTGTACACAAACAAACATCTACTTGAAAGTTGCACCTCATTCATAAAACTTACCAACTTTGCCAGACATTTTGCATGATATTTTCTGTTTCATATATTTCATAGATGTGTAGTTTCCTAATAACTGCATTTTATATATTCCTTGCATATTTGCCTTTCTTTATTGAACAAATGCTGGTTTTTGTTCATGTTTTGGCCTTAAATTTTCAATGTGATTTTTCATGGAGACCAAAAAATAGAGTTCTAATTTAATGTTTTGTAGGTGCAACGTACATCATTGCCACTAGTTGTTGTTCAAGTTCACCCTTATATCTAAATCCCAGATATAAACAAAACAACTCTAAGAAGAAACAAACAAAGCTGAAAAAGGAAAAATGAAATATGTGGGTTGTCCTTCATTGATGATTTGGAGGGACAACACTGCTTTAGAACTCACATTGGTATCAAGAAAGCAATAAGCACACTGAGAAATATTAGAAAGATTATTTTCTTCCTGGTTTCTCATGGACTTTTTTAATTCAAACAGGCTCAGGATATCTCAGATTTTGGTTCTCTGAGAGAGGCTGCTAGTCTGTTTATTCCAGGTATTTCTAATTCTCATGCAAATATATAGCTAAATGTAAGATTATGATTCATATGAGTGCATGCAAATGCTTATCCATCTTTGTGAAATCTGTTGCATGCTTCATCTTTATTTGTCATTGAAATTTTTGTATACATGACTAGAAATGCACATGATGCAGGACAACTTCATACATTATATTTATAAGATTGTAACCTTTTGGGCATTAACTTAGAATGTATGACAAAGAATTATCGAAAAAATCAACCTTAGTTCTAGCCAAAGTGGAGCTAGCAGATGTGTTGGATATTTAACATTGGAATGCTTATGTGCACAGCATTCTTCTCATAACTCAAGTAGAAAATGATTATTAGAATTTCAATATCATGAAAACCAACATGCATATGAAGACAGGGATGGGGAATCATCTATTCAAACCATACTTAAGGACTAGCTCTTTTTTGTAATAATATTTTGATCTTTAATAAAACAAGAGCAAGATTATTTCCAATGTCTTAAACTGGTCCTAACTGTGCTTTTGTAGATCAAGATTGACTCTAACGAATCAAAATGTGATTTATTCCTAGAAGAAGTTGAGCATTTAGGACACATTCTATCCATGCATGATTGTATCTATAAAAGGAGATAAAGTTAGACCCTTAAAGGATTCAAATCATAATAGAATAGAGGAGCCAATTAGCATCCATGTGCTGAGAGTAATTATTGGCTTGTCTAGTTTTCTCAGAATACACACACCTAAATTACACCAGGTAATAGTAGATTCTAGTAATTCATTAAGGAAGAGGTCTGTGTGGACCTAGAGGAAGCAGGATAATTTTGAACCACTTAAGCTGATTTTAGCAGAAGTACCAGTTTTAATGCTTCTAGACCTCTCAAAATGCTTTTCTATCTTTTATGATGCCAACAGTGTAACCAGTGTTGTATGAACACAAAAGGGAAGAACGATGGCCCATGAGAACTGTAAAATATAACCATAAAATAAGACATTTTGTTATGATTGCATATATATTATAAATAAATAAATGATTGATTAAGACATGACCGTCTGTTTCAATACCAACCTGCTGCTTTGTGATGTACATTTTATCACTTTTAATAATGAGTTATGCTTGGTTGTTGTGTATATGATGTTTGGTTGGCTGTCCCCATTTGACACATCCATTTTCCACAATCCTATATATCTTATAATGACTATTTAGGGAGCTTCTCATGTTCTCGTTGTATTGCAATCATATGCATTTTGGAGATACTGTACATTGTAGATATGTTTAATAAGAATAAGGCCATTTCCATACGTGTGTCTAATTTAGGAATTTATGTTTTAGAGATATGAATGGCATTATGATGTGTTTCATAAATATTGTAGATTGTTTAGTGTTTGAAGTAGTTTTCTATTGTTGTTACCCTATAATTAATTGTTGGCATCATTTCCATCCAAATTTGGGTCTGATAGAAGACATAGCCATACAATCATAGGGTAGTAATGTGAAGGGTAAAATCATAGGAGATACCTTTGTGAAAATGAGATTCAATATTTGAAGAGTAAAGAGTTTGAAATGGAGGTGAACCAGAGGACAGGAGAAGAATTGATAGAGGATTTCAATGCTTTTGGGAAATTGGTATCAAAGATTTTGTTTCATAGATTGTGGAGTACACATTTTATATTGGAGAAAATAGGTGATAATGTAGATGTGGAATCAAGATGTGAACTATTTAATGCTGAATCTACCTGGCTTTTTAGCACGTTAGTACATTGATTTGTAGAATGTTAGTGAGGACCATGAATAAGAGGTTAAGCACTGATATGAGAGATAGAGGTATTAAGATAAGTTGTGGAAGAACTCATTCACGAATTTGATTGTTGGTTTGCATAAAGAGGATACTACAAAAAGATGACAGAAATTGCAAGGATTGCTCTATGAGAAGATTATTACAAAAGAATGCTACCAATTATAACTACTCTAGACATAGATGAGAATAATAGCTTTATTGCATAGTGTAGTGTACGGTACAGTGCATGGTACATGGAGGACCTATCACACAATATGTGTAGCTCAACATTCTACTTTCTATCCATGAGACCAAGCAATTGCCAATTAATGATTGGTAGAACAAGCCACCTTTTACTATCCCACGATTATTTATATCTACTTCCAGTCAAGAGAGTTGTTTAGGACTTACCTTCATAGGGAGATTGGTGATGTGATGAGCCCAGCTGGCTCCAACCAAACCTCTGTAGTATTTTGCTTATCTTCTTGTGTTTTTTAGTTTTTTAAGAAAGTTTCTAGACAGAAGAGAAGGGGCGCACAACATATAAATGCTTATAAAACTCAGATCTGAGCTAAAATTGACAAAATGAAAGTGCAGAAGGTATTAAATAATTGTAACAAAGAGATTGCATATGTCAGACATACCCGAAATGCTCCAGATTATTTTTATTAAGAAAATATTCCAATTTTCCAGCCAAGAATGATGAAAACTGACAAATTCCAGTGTAGAAGGCTACAGAATGAAATCTCTAGCCTGAAAACTGAGGCAAATGAACTGTAGAAGCTAGACGCCAAAGGAGAAGATGAAAAAACCTCAAGAAAGAAGGCGTTTCTCCCCAAAACTCCAAACGCCCTTGATAGAAGAGCCATGCACTTCAAGAAGGAAACCACGTCCTCAGCAAGGAAGGTACGACCATGAAGATGGAGTGTCCACCAGATGAAGAAGGACGCCAATCTCTCAAACCCTCTTGAACTGATAAGGAAACTCAACAGAAACACAAATTTAGCTCAATAGAACCTCTGAATGAAGCTCTCACAAATGCACTAATTCGACTGGTCTCTCACAGTCTCAAAAATGCTCAACACTGAAGAAGATCTCATTCTCCAATGGAAGAAATTGCTCAAACCCTGGTCACAAAGAGTAGCACAGAAGAAAACCCAATTGGCAAAGTCAAATGATCAAGAATAGAGTTTGATTTGCCAAAAATGCTTATATCCTCAAGGGGCACACATTTCAAGAAGATGACGCCACTTTTCATCATTTAAATCTTTTTAAAAAATATATTTAAGTCACTTTCATTAGTTTGACTTAAATATTTTGGGCGCCTACTTTGAAGATTAAATGATTTAATTTTAAATCACTTTTCATGAAATATTTAAGTGATGTAAAAGTATAAAGTCAATTTGACTTTATAATAAAGTGTTAAGTTAATAATTGACTTAAATCACTTAAATAATCATAACTCTCTCAAAACTTCATATAATTCCCACCCGTCAGAAGCTGTCAACCCCTGAACTGCCAAGGCCTGCTCTGAGCCGATCACTGAACTCTGAACTGAGACGACAAAACTCCTCCAGAAAAATGTCATTGACCCTCTAATCCAACCTGTTAGCCTACGAGAGTCTAAGTAATAGGCCAACCACCATCAAACACGATCATGCCGAAAAAGGGGACATTACAGGTGATCATCACTTTTAGGAGTTCAAATGCTTGTATACAGTTAAGAGAAGGCCTTGGTGTGATCCAAACAACTCCAGTGATGTCAAAGGACAAGTGTGGAGGCATGAGAAAGGAGTGGATTTCCTATTAAGAAAAATTTTCGAATTTTGCCTTTGGATTGCGAGTGACAAAAAAATTATTGTCAAGACAAAGAGTGGAATTTGAAGGGTTTGATTAATTCCTTTTGCCTGCTAAGTGTGAGAAAACGTCTTTTGGTGCCACTGGAGGCTTAGGAAGGCTATTAAGACTATTCTACAACTTGTGCAAGGGTTAGCTGTCTTCGTAATTTTCATTTTATTTTAGTATGCAATGATTGTGACTGTGGAACAGGATTTTTGAGATTGCAGATTCCATTGTAGTTTTTCAAGCTGAGTTGTCATGTTGAAGGGTTTGTGTTGGCATCATGTCAATTCTCTACAATGTACATTTGACTGAATTTTAGTGGACTGAGGAGCTAACTGCACTCTTGTTGGAGTTTTTCTCCTTTCAGGGTTTCTCTAGGGTAATTTGTCTTGTCTCAGTATCTTAGATGTATTTCCATGTTTGATTACTATTGCAAATGACTTAAGCTGTGTAGTTAATAAGTTTATATTAATAGTCAATTTGAGGTGCATCAAGTAGGGCTAAAGCAAGTGAACCCATTGTTGATGAGCTGTTGGGAAGGGAATTATATTGCTCAGTTTGTGGATCAAGTGGTATCAGAGCCAGGTTCACTTGATTTTGTTGAAGTTTTAGTTGGTAGTTGAAATTTTCAGGTTACTCCTATCACTACGTCAAGTGGCGTTGGAGATTTAAACCTGTTTAAGCCCAAAATTTATACTAGGGTATGGAATGGATGGCTAGAGATTCTGATAAGCATATGGATGAAGGATAAAAAGATTTAGAAAGTTGGAGGAGGATGTTTCAAGAATTTCCAGTTCTATGGGAATAATAGACATGCTTGAGAGTGTTCTTCATGTTATAATTTAAAAATTGGGTATAAATGTGAGCAAGAACAAGAAGAGCAGCCCAAGAAGATCGATCAAGAACAAGGGGAGAAATTTTCATGAGGGAACAATGTTCTGTTCAAGACTGAGGCTAAAATTTAGGGAGTTGTTGAAGAAACAGTTTTAACCTATATGCTATGAGGAGGAGAGATCCATTCAATGTCACTTCTACTATCAAAGGCAAAGCCAAAGTGTACAAGAATACATGAGTTCGTTCTGTTTGAAGGTGGTACAATTTGTCAAAGGTGTGATGGATAGAGGTGTTGATGAAGTACATACGAGTACTATTCAGTCACTTGAGAAGGGCTGTTTGATGGCAAAGCCTCAAAATATGATGAAGCATATTCACAAATCCACTATATTGAAATGGACAAGAAAAAGGACTTTTCATATCAGCAAAAACAGAAGGGTAAGAAACAACAGTCAGGTGGAGAAGCAAGGAAAGGAAAGGGCAAGTGGAAGGGCAACAAAAAAGCAAACACCACTGTGAAGACCAAGGATAAAGAGAAATACTTTTGCAAGCATTGGGACAAAGAAGAGCACAATGAGGAAGCATGTTGGAAGCTTCATCTAGAGCTGCACCCATTAAAGAAATATAAGAAGAACAAAATTCCATCCTATAGCAAAAAGTGAAGGAGATAGAGTGTACCTACAACATGCATGAAAGATTGTCATGTGCAACCATGAGGAAAGGTGCATGTGTGGGTGGTAATGATGCTCAAGTAGAGGATGAGATGACCAAACTTTTCCATTTAAAGATTGAGCTTAAGGGAAGAAAGGTAGATGCTTTGTTTGATACTTGGTTCTCAAGCAGATTTGATTTCACAAAATCTAGTCAATGAGCTTGGTTTGGGTAATGATGCTCAAGTAGAGGATGAGATGACCAAATTTTTCCATTTAAATATTCAGCTTAAGGGAAGAAAGGTAGATGCTTTGTTTGATACTTGGTTCTCAAGCAGATTTGATTTCACAAAATCTAGTCAATGAGCTTGGTTTGCAAACAAGGATGAACTGAGCTTGTTAAAGGTCAAAGCCTGTCTTTTTGCTAACATGTTTAGAGACTCCACAAAAATCTCAAAGGAGGATGGCAAGCTATGAATGGTTAGAGCAATCATATCTTCATCGTCTACTGGCTTGTTGATTGTGGTGAGCTGATCCCTAAGATCTTTAATTTTTAGAAGATGCTTTGATAGAGCCCTCTCCTCATGCAATTTGGTAAAATATAACAAATTCTTCAAGTAAAATTCTCAATTTTTCTCAGAGTCTTGATATTTATCTTTCAAACTATCCCACCAGTTATGTGCAGATTTAGCACTTTGAACTTCAAGGATTAAAACATTGGAGATTGACAACCTGAGAATCAACATGACTTCCCTATGATGTTTTTCAAAGTCCTTTGAGTGATTAATAGGCTTGGGTTTTGTGCCTAATAGGATTCTGACACATTCCTAATACTCAACAATAGCTAGTATCTTGTGACTCCATATGTTATAGTTTTTACTCGTTAATTTCTGACTTGGGCAACACTAGGTTCTGAATATTGACCATTTACTTAGCAAACTAGAAAATAAACATTTTCTGAAATTTTTAAAAATATGATTAAAATTTTTCAAATCCTAACAACCCCATTGAAGTATTTAAAGACTCCCTTCTTAAAAATTTCAGATTAAAAATAAATTTAAATGAAGACCAATACAGTTTTGTAAAAAGTACTTAGAATCCTTGACTTCTACCATATATCAAAAATTGTTTGTAGTTGCAAGGAAAAATAAAATAAAATTGAAAATACCTGAATTCAGAAATAAGTTGCTGGTAACAAAAAATACCCAGTTGCTACTGCAAGTATATTGTGCCCTAGCAGTGACCTCTCATGAATTGGAGATGTCTCCTTTGCAATTTTTCGTGGTTGCAACTCAATTGCACACTCACCATGTCCACTCAAACCCTAAAAACCTAAAATTGTGACTGTAAATTCATCAAAACCCTCACTGATTCTTTCCATGACCTGAAAAACCTGTAATTTCATTGTGGTTTTCTGCATGTTGTGACCTCCTACAAGTGCTGTTTGCAAGTTCTGACCTTCTAAAACGCCACAAACTTTAGCTTTCTACCCTAGCATGATATCCTCTATTTTTTGCACAATTTTTAACTTTAAATTTATTTTCTGCTAGAGTATTTTTTTTTTCAAAATTGTGCAAATTTCCTTTGCAAATAGACTACTGCTGCAAATGTTCTGGCCACAATTTCTTCTTCTACTAGCTTTTGTAACTTGAGATTTTGTTGACTGCTATGCTTTGTGGCTTTCAACCTCCTCTCTTCTTGACCTTCTTCAAACTCTGTTCAATCGACACAATCTAGCTCATATAACAATGTTGGTAAAAATCAAAGAAAGAAATGGAGAGAAAATGATGTGCTTACTTAGGTCAAGAACATCACATTATGTTATTGAACATATGCTAAAAATAGAATGTAGTTACAGTATAGAATAGATGGTAGCTACAACAAACTAACTAGAACTACTTAGTGCAAACAAGTGTACACACACACTATTTAAATATTAAACTAATATTCTAATACATAGCAGGGAGCTGATCTAAAAAAGAAAACAGCTTTAGTTGTTATAGAATGATATCTAGTAGACAAGCCCACTAAATTTTGAATACAAGCTCCTCCATCTATTACAGAAATGCTCCTTTATTCTCGTTTGGATGAGCATTCTATCATGTACATGAAAATATTCCTTTTGGGTCACACCTATAGTTAGCTGATCTTAACTTGTTTTTCAAGATATTAATAGGTAGGAAAATGGTCTCAATACCTTTTTTAATTAGGATTTTTCTATTTTGTTTCCTTCTTTGCATATTGAAATGGCTAGTTAATTTTCTTTTTGTTATACCCACTCTTAAGTACCATAATGAGGCGATCTTTCTCCAAATTTAAGTGTTTCTTATCTAAAATTCTTAATTCTCCAGTAGCTACTATTTTCAACAGTCCGACTCCAAACTTTCATGTAGAGTGATGATGTGAATCTGCTTGTAGGCATAGGTACATGTGTTTCGCTTTCCTATAAATTTGGTGTGAATAGGCTCTTTCTTTTCTACAAAAAGCATATCTGAAAATGGAATACAACCATTTTCATAATTCATTTGATTCCCTCGTGAACTATATCTGTGGTGAAAGGCCATAAGTATAGGAGAAATTCATTAACGCTATCTTTTCCAACAAACATTTGTGTCATCTACAAATCTTTTCAACCAGCATAGTTTTCAGGCATAAGTTTCAAATGCTTTTTTTTCAAGTACTCCATGAGAAGGTTGGTCACAATTGAAGATAGGGGAAAACTTATAGCTATTGTTGTGGGATTTTTTTATCCATGTTAAAGATTAATTATATTTAATTTATAAAATAAAAAAAGGTAATTTATCTTATGTAAATAAAAGGGAGGTGAGAGGCCATCTATGTAATAACTTTCTAAGTGAGAAGAGAAGGAAAAAAATAGATGAAACGAACCTTTTGATAATGTGAGATATTGGGAAAATTTCCCTTGTTAATGGGACTGGGGGAGATGATTCCCTTCGTAAAAGAGTATAAGACAAATGGACTATGCCTCCAGAGGGAATGTTTAAATTGAATTTTGATGGAGCCTCTAAAGGCAACCTTGGTAAGTCGGGGGCAAGATGTATAGTAAGAGATGCGAATGGTGCAGTGGTGTGTGTGGCTTCACAAAAACTCAAACCTGAAACTAACAATAGGGTTGACGTGCAGGCTTTGATTTTAGGTCTTTAATTATACATTAATCAAGGTCTAAGGAGAATTGCAATTGAAGGTGACTCAACTATTGTTATTAATGCCATAAGGGATGAATCTTTGCAAAATTAGAAGATTAATAGACTTATAACTTTGGCCATATCCTTGTTAGGCTCCATGGAGGAATCCACAATAAACCATGTATATCATGAGATCAATAGAGAGATGGATTAACTTGCCAATTTGGTAGTTCAAGGATAGGAGGAGCTCATGGCTGTCAAGGAGGCAAATGCGTGGCCTTCATTAAGAATAATTCTTGAAGGCTTCGTAGGGGATGAGATTAATAATTAGATTGTTCAATGAAAATATTTCAATTTGATGGATTTGGTTTGTGGCTTGTTTGAATTATAATGGATTCTCATCAGGTTCATGCCAAATGGAGATTGTGGATCATGGCAAGTTCTTAGGGAGTTAGTTTAATAGTGACTAACATGAAGAGGATGGTTTTTATTGCATCTTACTCATTCAATGTAGTTATCCAACTTTCAATTATGGATACGCTTGTTAGGCTTGCATTTGGTTTAAGGAAATTGCCATTCTTGGAGAAGATTTAAGAGCTGAGGTTGAAATGTGTTTTTAAAACTGAAGTGATCCACTCCTCTTTGTGAAGATCACACAGAAAATACTGAGAGGGGGTGGCGGGGGGAGGGGATTAGTATTTTAAACTTTTAAACACATGAAACCATATGAAACAGTAAGAGCGAATATCGACACGGAGAACACCAATTTTCACATGGAAAACTCTTTTGGGTAAAAAACCATGACAAATCAATAGCTTTGATTAACAACAAATGGGCCCCAACCCAGATTACAAAAGTGAGCACCAACTCTCTAAAGCACCAACTTTGAACAGCTGAAGCACCAACTCTAGCGTGAGCACCAACTCACAGAGAAACTTCACAACACATCAATTTTGATTTCTTGATGCAAAATACATCCTTCTATGTGTGTATGCTGAGCATAATCACAATCTAAGCATTACATCAAAAAACTTGCAACCTGAAACTGCCTTCACAAAGGTATGACTCCTTATATTGCAATATCCTCACAAAGTTAAGGATGAGGTTAGATACCTTTATTTGATTTATTTCCTAAATAACGAATTGCACATATGTACAAATGGCTTTAATGAACTTTCATAAGTCTTCATACAACATTCTGTAACAAAGATGATTGCCATTAAAACATTACATAATCAATTCAATCCATACTGATAACAATACGTGATGCCTTTAAAATTAGTCTCTTAACTGCTTTCCGCATCCACCTACAAAGATATGCATTAACTCACACAACCCACTGTACCTGCAGCTCATGCAATGAAAAACGATAACAAACTTCCAGTCTGCTTGCACCAACAATGAAAAGCAATAATGATGTTTCTAAAAGAAAACACAATTTCTACAAAGACCCAATAAAAACCATTAAGGCACCTGAAGTATAATACGTGTGCATATACAATGCCACGATAGTCTTCACTTAGTGCTACCTCCAGAATCGATTAGACTCAAATTAACTCCAAACAAAGTCCACTCCACAATACAACATGGACCTCCTCCAGGCACACATAATACAAAAGACGGTTGCTTAACCTCTGTCATGCGAAACTCATATTTTAAACACGACTTTCTGAGAATAAGAACTCTTGAAAATTGTTGGCGTAACAACTAACACCTCTGGAGTAAAAGTTGTTATGAACAGCCTATGTACACTACGCAATGAGTGCTCTTCAAATTAGGAGGGGAAGCTCCCTCGTTGTGCTTTGACAAAAATACTTGCAAAGGAAAATAAGCTAAACTATGTCCTGTCTTTTTGTTTCAGCTGTAGAGGCACAAGGCTTTCTTGAAAGAACCTATACGTTGCAGCTGAGTTTTCTCTGGTTTTGCAGATCTACTAACTACAACTTAAATTTAATCTATCCAATCTCCTCAGGAAAACAGAGCAAGAGGAAACGGAGCAAGGTTTGACTAACTGACGATAAACGAGTTTAGATTCTCTACTTGAAGGCAAGGTGGCACAACTATTATCTCAATCTAAACAAGCTTATTGGGCACGAAACAGATTTGAGAATTTACCAAGACAATCTTATGGAACCCTATGTGGCATAACACTTGATCATAACAGTAAAGACTCACAAAACAACTTTATCACCACAACCTCACGAAACCCTATGTGGCATAAGCCTTGATTATAATGATAAAGATTCACAAAACAAATTTATCACCGTAATTTCTCGAAACCCTATGTGGCATAACGATTGATCACAATGGTAAATTTACATAAAACAGATTTATCATCTCAATCTCTTGAAACCCTATGTGGCATAACAATTGACCTCAATGGTAAATATGCACAAAACAGATTTATCTAAACCATGGAAAGAATCCACCATTACAATCTCTTGAAACCCTATGTGGCATAACAATTAATCGCAATAGTGAAGACACATGAACAAATACCAAAAGAGCAATATTGAGGGCAAGGTAGGCGCAGCATATATTTCTCTCTCAAGCAAAAGTTATTTACAAAATGAGCATAAGTTTATTTATATACATCAAGGTAGTAGGAACCCTAACTCCACCTTTGACATTCATGCTTCTGCAATGCATGCAAGTCTTATCGCTAAGCCCTAAATGAAGTAAACTATACTAACTCGAAACTACCATCGTGGCTAATTGGTACAAATAACTAAAAATGGATACCAGCAGCATGCACGCCCTATTGAGTGCCGAAGCTAATCGAAGACTACCATCAGTTAACGAAAAACCCTAAATAAAACTCCAAGTGAATAAGGAAAATCTCAGAATAGATATGCATGTGATGACAACATCGAGTTAACTGGAAAGGGTAACTCCAAGTTCAACTCGTGTGTGTAATGTCTATCCTGAGAGGTGGGAACTGAAGTTTACTGTGTGTGATCTCGAGCAATCAATCCCTCAACAAGATTGTTAACTGCATCACTATCTGGAGCTATGAGACTCTGACGAAGAATATTATGTCGATGCAAAGATATCCTCACCACCAGGATCTCAGACTGGTTCTCTACTCCTCAAGCAGTCTCGTCAACACGCCGACATGATCGTAGTCGAACCCAGCGCCCAACGGGTCTCCCTAACGAAAAATAGTATGAATGAGTGCCCGAGTTCTCGTCTGAACATCAAGAAGTTTCTCCCACGTAGGCACCACCGGACCGTAACGCACGCTAGTTTGTGATACTAGAGTCCTCACAAATCGATACCAGTGACGCGTTTCTACTCACCAACTCGATGCTAAACCGTCTCTCTATCTTTACCCTGAAAACCAATTGTGTCTTGCAAGAGTAGATAGCCTCTCTGTCTTCTGCATCCGTGACTGCATCATAAGCCACACTCAGGTGAGCAATCATAATCTCATCCCTGGGTTTGCAAATTGCCATATCCCGTTCCTCATCCTGAAGACGAATACGGAGCTCTCGTGCATTGTACCGCAACTGATATAACTCTGTAAGCATAGTACAGCCTCTAACAACGAACTCCTCCTCCCATTCCTCCAAACGCTTGCCATATGCAACTAAGTGATTAAGTTGACTTTGCTCTGCTGGAGGCTCAAGCATTGGTGGGAGTGTGTTAATGGCATCGGGTCTATGTACAAGGCTAGAGATATACTGACGAAAGATGGATTTCAGCCTTGAGGGCTGCCTTATCTTCCATCCTTAGTATTCTATCCCCGCACTCTCCAGAAGTAGTTCCCAGAAGATCAACTCCGAGTCCGTGTAGCCGCCACCAAGGTTGGATCAGATAACTTCAAAATCCCGACCACCCAGCCAAGTTCTTCCCTATGGAGGTATGAAGGCCTCAATGACAATCTCCATGTCGTTTCTCTCTACGGAACTATATTCTTGACTTCTTATCCGCACATCCCCGTAAATGTCATCAAAAATCGTAATGATTGAGAACATAAGATGGCTAGTTTCTTCTTCCTAGTCATTTCAATCCAAGATTGATCTCGGCTAATGCTACTAGAAGGATCTGCATTAGCGACAGGAGGTACTGATGAGAGTGAATGTGTAGAAGACCCATTGCGAGGTGGAGAGTCTAAATCCAATTCAATGAGAATTGGGGTAGGTGACTGCTCTGGAACTAATGTAGGAACTTGAGGCTCAACCTCGCACCGGGCGTTCGAATCCAACTCGAACCGGGCTCTCAGAATCGATGTCCACAGTTCAGATGTATCGCTATGTTTCTTGCCCTTTGAATTATTTACGCTTTGTAATTTCTTGAGAAGGATTACTCCTCTTCTTTGTTTAGGTTTTGACGAAGAAGGTAGCCGTATGATCTTTCACTACTCATCGGGCTCGCCTAGGAATATTCTACCCTCCTTTGTTCTTTGCCGCCGAGGTAAAGCATAATCGCTCAATGGCTCTACTTGACCTCTCTTGACCGCTGTATATTCCCTTTGGCATACTAATCGATCACGCAACTGTGTATCGCACTGTTTTCCAAAAACTGAGGAAGAACCTCTCTCCTCATCATTCGATAAACCTCCCACATCTTCTCCTCGACAAGAAACAAAAATCATGGAGAGAGAAAGCGCCAGACCGTCATAACTCAAGTCATCTGCGCAATTTGCCCAGTAATCCTCCATAGAAGGCTCGTGATATATACCTCCAGCAAGGCGAGCTGTATAATGACCTGAAAGGTCATAGGCACGTGCTTTGACAAGATACTTAAGATGATATTTCTCAAGCTCCTGTCATGCGATCTTGGCATCAATTGCCGACTTGCACCAATACATTCCAAACTGAAAAGGAAAGTTAATAGATGGTTTGTGCCTGCGGCGTAGAAGACGATGAACATCGTGCATCTGTCTTAGGAACTCCTGAAAGACTGTCTTATCCGAAGGATAACGTGGAAGCATAGCAGGATTTCCTGTGAAGCCGTATACTCGGATGTAGGTGTATGTTGGGAATTGAATAAACCAATCTGCCCAGATCCATCGCTGCCCTAGCAACTGCCGAGATACGAATGTGCAATTCCCGGTCCAAATTCCTCACTGTGTAAGTCAAGAAAGCCTCGTGAACACGCTTGAAATGACGTTTAGCTCTGGTGAACTCAAGCTGATCATAATACTGATAGAATTTCTGAACACTGAGGATGCCCACGGTGTTTAGTCCTCGAAACTGACCCTGATAAGCGATCAAGTACACGAGATAGGAACACATGTGAAACTCATGAGCAACTAGGAAACCGGTGATTTGCTTGTGGAGAATGTCGCTGATGAAGGATGCCCAGTCATAATGCTCCTGCCCAGAAATGATGCGACCAATAATGTAATACATCCAAGGCTGGAAAACATTAGCATGTGCTTGACCTGAGACACGATTCAGGAGTGTGATTAGAATCGCGTACTCATCCTTATACTCACCACGACCCACATTGTTTGGCAATCTGTTCTTTGCTTGTTTTAACCATCTTTCTGCCATCTTCTTCTAACACTTGTCCACATCAGCATCAAATGCCTGCTCACACTTCTCCATAGAAATAACCAAAGTGCTCTGGTGCTGAGGAATGCCAAAACTCCTCTCGATGTCCAAAGGTTTAAGACTGCAAATGACCCGTCCGTCAACTGACGCTATCTCACGAGTAGTAGGATTGTAATGCTTAATGCAAGCCATCACAAACTCAACACAGTGAACGGAGATAGGTATGGAAGCGGCTTTTAGCAAACCTGATTGTTCAATATTCTGAATGATTGAACTTTTGATCTTGACTGGGTCTAGCACTGCTTCTGGCAATACTTTGTGAAGGTCTGTCTCAACCAACCTGCGAAAATCATGAGTAAGGACGGTTTTGGTCCTGTATTCGAGCTGAGTGAACTGCATTATGAAAAATTAGCCTGTTGACTGTGAACTTGACTATGTTCTGACAAGATTTCTAGAATCTAAAAATAGCCTACGAGAGTTAAAAAATAGCCTTTCGAAGAATTATTTTCAGCGAAAAATCCGAGATATGGGTTTTGTCCAGAAAAGGATTCTAAGACCACCCAGAACGTCAGTTTTGCGAAAATTCAACTTCTACTCGATCGTACAAAGACTTTTCACTTGAGAAAATTAATAACTCAAGAACGAATGTTCTGAAGTTAAAAATTCATGAAAAATCAAACGCACGTTTCTAACTCGAGGGAATTATATGAAAATGATCCAGATATTGAGACTTGTAGAATTCGCCAATTTCAGGAACATGCAATTTGTATTTTGTGAGAAATCTGAGATCAAAGGATGAAAAAGACGTTTTTATGATGCCTTCTTCTGTGAAAATCGCCTTAGATTTCTTTGAATTGCTGACAATTTGTGAACTTTGATCTGCAAAAAGATATGTTAGGTAAAATCGCCCCTGGAAATTGATGTAGATTTTTCCTTTGAATTGGAAGAATTCGCCTTGTTTTGAGAAACCACGAATTTCCTCTCTTGAAATTTGCGCCTTTATGAAGAAATTCGATTTTCCTTTGAATTTGTCTTTTGAGAAAATACGAATTTATCTGAAGTTTGAGAATTGAGAATTTGCAAATTGAAATTGAAGATTCGCCTTTGAAAATTGAATTCGCCTTTGAAGATGTGTGCCTTTAAGAATCAAGGAATTTGCGAATTGCTTTGAAGTTATGAATTGCTCTGTAGATGTGCGCCTTTATTCCTTCTTGAAGAAATACGAATTTGTTTGAAACTTGCTTTGAAAATTAATAAAATTCGATTTCCTTTCTGAAGATATGAACTTGCTTTGAAAAACACGAATTTCACTTAAGATGAAATACGAATTTCCTTTGAAAGCTCTGTGAATAATAATGAAGATGGTGCCATGTTAAATAAGAAGAAATTCGCACCAATTTGATAACTGCAAGAATTGAAAACCCTAACAAGAATAGAAGTCCTCCGATTGGTTGCCTTTCAGTTCCACTGCCACTGACTGGAAGTTCAAATTTGAATAAATAATAAAATATTTATTATCATGCAAGGGCGCCAAAAATAGAAAATCGCCATTTATAAATAAGTATATTTAGAACTTCAGTTGACAACTCAGATGAAGTCTTAGGATTCACCATCGAGCTTCACTGATTCCGAAAAGTCAACTTTTGAGCTCATAGGCGTCCATTTGCTCAAGATACTTCACTTTTTATTAACTCCCTATTTAATAGCTGACAACACTGTTATGACTGGCCAACTTCGACACTGACTTCCGGATGACCGGGTGATGCTGAGACTGATCTGGAAAGTTCATCGGAAAACCTATTGAACAAGGAAGAAATGTCTGCTGGGAGACACTACTGCAAAATCCATCGTTTAACCCCCTTAAAAATTAGGCGCCCCTGATTAAATTGCTTTACGGGTTCCAGACTCGGCCATTTTTCTAAACTGCCATCTGACGCTTCAAACGGCTGCCGATGGTGAACGGTGAACCCCGCTGACAAGAGACGAAGCTCACTGCATGCTTGGAGATATTCTGCATCCAACGACTGTATGCACGACACTTGAAAGCTGTGTTAAGGGCCTCAAAAATAAAAGCGCCCCTGGCTCTTAGTTGCACTGATGTCATTTTGACGAAAGTCGAACTTTCATCCAAGTAACCTACTTTGACCTCTGATATCTAGAGCTGGGATGACCTGATTCAGGCACTATCTGTTTTAACGAACAGCCAGAAGGGCCTACAAGAGAAGTCTCTGGAGGTGACGAGGCAAGAAAACTGCTTCTAAGACCATAAAAACTCCAGTGCGTATTTTAATTAAAATTACCGCTCTAGACTTAAGCCATTTTCCGGACATCAACACTTTGTAGTATTACACCAAAGACCTCGCACGTACGAGCGTTTGCCAAATCCTGAAGGCTGCCGGCTAGGCTCATTGGATAGATAAAATGATTACGCTCAATAGCCGTGAAGACTTCGAACGCGAACAGGCTCATCTGACAGGCCTAAAGACTAGGCGCCTCTAGACTATGGAAATACACTGAAAATCGTATGTTGGTCCGCCCGTGAAATTACGTGCTTGGTGGAACCTCTGCCACGACCACCTGGAACGTCGGATTGACAAGCAGAATGGTGCGTTGCAGAGCTAGGCTAGAGTATTATTGATGTTAGGAAGACTCTGTCTGCAAATTTTGCCATTTGAAGGATCCTTTAAACCAGCGCCCCTGGGCTGTACTTGCACTGGGAACAAACGGAGAAGCTCAAAAACGTGAAAACTCCATTTTAAGCTGATCTTTAGACGACTGCTGCCGGAATTCTGAAACTCGGATGACTACGTCTGATATCTCGTTGGATAAGCAGACTAGTCGTGAACAAATTGACTGTATCAGCTTTCAGAGACACCAAGATTTACCCCCTCTTTGAGATGGGCGCCCTCAGGCTAGAGGCGCGCTTTTGCCTGAAAAAGACAAGTTTCTCACCTCTGGCAATTTAGGGATTTCAACTTCTGTCGCTGTTTGCCGAAGCTGTAGGTCTCAGAAAGCTTTGCTGAATAGTTCAACGGATAGCCAGACTGATTCTGAAGAGATTGACTGGATTCTTGAACATTTTAAACAAGATCTTGACCTTCAACAAGCTGGGCGCCCTGGGCTATACTTGCACTTTCTGACTTTTCCTTTGAAAAATCTTCATAAATTGACCATTAAAACTCTGTTTCGATCATTAAAATCATCATGTGCAATATGAAATGTCGTCGTGAGATGTTCCTCCATTGTGAAAAGCTCCATTTTGAGTCTTTGCTTCAGGCTTTGATCAATAAAACTGACTTTGACTGACAAACTATTGACAAAAAACTCCATGCTTGATATTGCCCAAAACTGTGTTACAACAAGGTTTAGACTGACAAACTATTGACAAAAAACTCCATGCTTGACATTTTAACAAGGTTTAGACTTTTTAATGCAAAATGCCTTAATGAAGCAAAAATTTGGTTTGGGTACAACAAGAATGTCACAAAAGCCCAGACTTCTGCCCATTCGCAAAAGAAAGAGGAATCGATGGATTTTTTAAAAATGATCATCACATTTGTTGTACCCCAAATTAAAATTTTCGCTACACTTAGGCATTTTGAAGAAATGAGTAAAAGTCTTGTCAAAATTGGGGTTTGCATGTCTTGCATGAGGGGCAAAAACTCAAAATTTTCAAAATCTGACGATCTGGGTCTGCTTAGAGCGACCAAGTCTACAAAACCCAAATCTCAGTTTTTCGGCCCTAAATTTTAGGAAATTTCTATTTTTAGAAACTTTCTAAAAATAGAACTTTTTTCTGGGTTTCTTTGGAAATGGATATTGGCAAAATTTTCTAAAAATAGACAGTTTGGCTTCTAGGGTTCAAACTAATTTTGATTGGCTTAAAATACTTCCTCATCAAGCTGATGCAATCAGAATCATCAAAAGATCAATTTTGCCCTAGTGGGTCTATTCTACTTTTTTAGAAGCTTTTTTTTGGGAGCTTCGAGGTCATTAATGGAGGTCAGTCAACTGCCAGGTGTCAGATTCAAAGTCTCAAGCATTGCCCAGGTCAAGAAACTGCAACGGATGATCGAGAGACGAAGAACAGCGAATGGAAGTTGAAGAATTATGAAAAATGTAAAATTTTGGCCAACTCTGGGAAGATCAAGCGCCCCTACTCAGTCTAGGTGCCTAGATGCTCATGCCTTAGAAAAATTTTCATCTCCAACAGTCAAAGCAATGGCAAGCACGTGAAACGAAGAGAAAAGTTGAAAATTGCAAAATAAAAACTAACATTGCCAAGCATGGGCACCCTAGGAGGAGATAGGTGCCCAGTCTTTCAGGAGGTTAGATGATGAAATTAGGGTTTGCTCATCCCAGACAATGTTGCTTAGAATCTTCTTGTTGTGACCTTTTTCACACATCGCCCCATTGCAAATGGGGACCCCCTAATTTTTGCTTCGTTTCGGTCTTTTGGCTTTGCTTTTGGTTTGTTTTGCTGTCATCTCTCTCTTTCTGCTATCTGCTTTTCTGGGGATGTGCCCGCCTTTGAGCTTGAACGTGAAATTGTGGCCAAGTCTGAAAATTAGGGTTTTGAGTCTTCCGGTCAATCTGAGGTCAAACGAAGTGAATAAATTGAAATCTTAGACTAACATTAATGTCAGTATGCTTCTAGTAGGCTCTCAGCTAAAATTTCATCAAATTTTGGCAACTTACTATTTTTAGTAAGTGTGCAATTCAGGGCGTTCCTTCAGCATTTTTGAAGATTTCGACAGTCACACTGCATTCAGAACACATCAAACTGCTCGTCTGCAAATTTTGGGCTGAAACGGACAACTTACTATTTTTAGCAGTTTGGCTTCTGGAGCAAATTTTAGGGTTTATATGCAGAATTCTTCAATGCATGTCTGAGGATTCTTTCTGTGTTTTCAGAAACCTTCGCGACGGTATAACATGCAAACCAGGATCATAACTTTTTTAGGAGCCGCCTTCGGAGGCTATTGTTAGGGTTTGCATGTCAGGGTTTTCTTTGCTTGTCTGATGATTTTTTATGGGTTTTTCGAGACCTACGCAGTGATGTGACATGCAAGGCAAGATGATCAGTTTTCAGAGACTTACTATTTTTAGTAGTTCCATTTCGGTAGCTGCCCAGCGCATCAGAATCACAAACAGGGTGAGGTGCAACTGAAACAAGGTCAAACGGAGGTCATTTGATATACATGCAAGTCAAATTAGGGTTTCCAGCTTCGGGACCCAAAATGAGGGGTAAAAAGTCAGAATTTTCGAAAACCAGTGTATGCCACTGCGATCCGCATCTTTCAAGCTATCCACCGGTAAAATTTGAAGGCAATCGGAGCACTTACTATTTATAGTAAGGCGTTCCAGAAACTGGCTAAAAATAGTAAATCAGCGTCAGGCGCCAGTGTGAACAGGCAAGTCATCCGACGAGGAGCACGTCATTCGAATTTCAAGTCAAACGAAGTTGTGGAAGTCTCAGAAACGAGCAGTTACTATAAATAGTAAACCACCTTCAGAAATGTGCTATTTTTAGCAGGTCAGCTCAGGATGGCAATATGAATAGGTTGACAAGGTCATGAGGTTCCTATGCTTAAAATTTCAAATCGATCCGAGCTTCAGAAGTGTAAAAATTGAGGGACTTACTATAAATAGCAGGGTATGGAGAAGCTGGTAGAGGGAAGGAAAAACACCTAAGTCTGGAACTTTGTCCTCCTGCCTATGTCAAATGCACCCAACTTTCCTTGTGGTGGTTATGAAAATTCAGAGTGTTAAAATATCCTGCAGCTACCTCCAGATGTGCCCTCTTCACAAGCTTGAGATAAAAAAAAAATTTCTAAGGCATAAGTCTCGTCCTACAGGTACCCCCATATGCGCCCAAAGAAGAGTGAAGGTGTTGAAAATTCTAAGGCATGGACAAATATCCACCTCCATAGGCCAAATGTGCCCACCTCAAGTCAAGCATGCAAGAAAGTTCTAAGTCAAGGTTTTATCTTCCTGCCTGTGCTAAATGCGCCCATTTTAGCCTTGAGGTTTATAAAAAATTCTAAGGCATTGTTAAGTCCTTTCACACATATGAAATGTGCCCACCTAACAAGGAGCTATGAAAAATGGCTAAGTGTTGAAGCTAATCCTCCACCCTATGTGAAATGCGCCCATCCTCCTCAAGGTAGGAAATGCGCCCATGTTTAAGAAGCAAGGTCAAAGAGTCAAAGGTGTTCATCCCTCTCACCCCCTCAAATGTGCCCAACTTAGCCTAGAAAAGACAAATTTTAAAATCCTCTTGAACAAGTAGAATGCGCCAAGCTTAGAAGAGAAAGTCAAAGATCAAAGGGCGTTGGTGTTTCATCCTCCTCCATGCATAAAATGTGCCTAAGTGAAGGTGAAAATAAGAGTAATTGCCGAGATGTTGATGGTAAGCAAGGTGAAGTTGATGGGAGGAGTTACTAGGGCATGGTGAAAGTCTTCCTCCATGTGCTAGATGTGCCAAGGTGAGGTGAAGGTGGAGAATATTGCTATGGCGTTGAAATGAGAATATCCTCCTCAAGGTAGGAAATGCGCTCAAGGAAGTAAGTGAAGGTGATAAAAGTATGCTAGGTGTTGAAATAAAAAATATCCTTCATGACATGCTATACGTGCTCAAGGCATTTAAAAGGAAAATTGTATGAATATGTTGATAAAAAATTTCTTCACAGGCAAAATGATTGATTTTAATTTGAAATTTTCTAAGGCACAATATTTCACCCTCTAGGAAAATACGCCCAAGTTGGAGGAATGATGAAATTTTTCAGAGGCATGAAGGAATTGGCAATGGATGAAGTCAGAGGATGTCAGCTTCATAGGGTTCATGAGAAATTTCAAGTTAGAGCAAAGAAATACGCCCAAGGATGAAGAATTGGACTAAATTTGGTGAAAAATGATTTTTCTAAGGTTCAAAATTTTAAAAATTAAATGAACCCCTTCGTTGTGGACCCATGAATTCAACACGTTCTAAGGATAATTTTCTTTTGGGTATTGAAGATCTTCAACAAGGAATGGATTTTAAAGTCTTCCACACTTTGTTGAAGCCTTCAGGAGGGAGATTTTTGATGGGCACTTAAATAATGAATTTTCTAAGGGGAAAATTTAAAATTTTCTAACGCAAGAAGGACAAAATGTGTTGTTGAAATAAAATGCCTTGGTGGATGAATTTGGAGTTGATTGCCTAGGTCAAATTGATCGAGTTCTTCGTGGAAATAGTCTTCTTGAGCCAGAGTTGGATGAAATGTCAGAGTGAACACCTCAGCCAGAAAAGTGAAGAAGATGCAGTTGAAGCTAACACTTTTAAAAGAGGATTTTTAAAAAAAAATGCACCCTTGAGGAAGATGAAATTTGTCTAAGGCATTGATGCACAGGTGTTGTATGCCCCAACGTATAGATGTTGAAAAATCATGAAGAAAGCAAAGGTGGCTAGAGAAAAAAGGACGAACCCTTGGAAGTTAAAGCATGAAAATCAGGTAAGTAAGTTGAGTTTATATTATGAAGTGTTCTGATGCTCTTCTCCTTGCTTGTTTTGCAGGAGGAACGTTGAGACCAAACGGTGATGACTTGGGGAGATGAAGCGAATACTTGGAGAAAATGGCTAAGTGTTGAGACTTAGTATGTGCCCAGCTCAAGTGACAAAGAAGAAATTTTTTCAAAATGGAGAGAAGGTCATCCTCAAGCACTTCGGAGTTAAAAAAAATGACAAGGGAAAATCATCATCAAGCAAGAGGAGGTTGCCACCTTGAACTTAGATCGAGAACGTGCCTGCCATACTAGTCCAAGAAGTTGAAACAGTGTGAACGCGTTTATGAACGGGAATCTTCTAGAGGATGGTGGCCATTAATTGCTCATTTATTACCCCACTCTTCTTTGTGGCGGTTTTTAGGGTGAATCTTGTTTAGGGCTGAGGTGGCACAATCTGGGCCATCCAGCCGATTGTAATCTGAGCCGTCCATTAGATTGGGCCATCTATAAAAGGGGCATCCCCCCTCATTTGTACCTTCACGAGATTAGGTAGGAGAGATTAGAATAGGGAGACAGCTAGGTGATAGCTTAGAAGTAGCTTAGTATAGATTGATAGGATAGTTTGAAGAGGGAAAGTTTTCCCTTTGAAAACTTTGTAAAAAATTGTTGTGAACACTCTCTCAATAAAAAGAGTTTTCATTGATGGTGAATTTCGTCTTTTGTTGTGAGTAGCTAGCAAGGTTTCTTTGTCCTTCTGATTCGAATAGTACCTTAAAGTAGAATAAATTTCATTTCATGCAAGTAGTTAATGATTGTGGAATGCGGTCTTCAATTTGAGCAAACTTTGTCTATCCATACCACTAGTGTGTTCGCTGATGGTGAATGCGCCTTGTGTGGTCAACTGGAATATTGTGTACTTAACTTCAATCATGATTTGTATGTTTATATGCGTCGTTGTGATGGTATTTTCATGCTAAGTCGTGATTTGAACACCTTGAGCTACTCCTTTGAAGATTGCACTGATTCTGTGGAGGCTGTCCGCTGTTGTTCTCGATGAAGTTAGTGAGAAATGACGCCAGCGTCCCACTTTAGAGTAGATTAAAGTTTCTTTAACCCCGCACCTTTGTATCTGCAAGAGACTTTCTCAAGAATAGTAAAACCCGTGCTTCATTGATAAATCACAAATTGTAAAAATCCTTTCTACCGTTGAACAATTCTCGTAAGTCCCTTTAAAATACCAAAGAAATCACATCGGTTAACCGGTGACTACGGTATCAAGGAACCTTTGAGCGAACACACCGAACTCTCTCAATCTTAGCCGGTTGGATACTTCGATCAAGAGAGAATAGTAGCCATGGCTTAATTTTATTCCGTGGTTGGTGCCAGGTCACAAAACACATCAACACTTCTACCCAGAGTGGAACTGCACGACAACCATCAGATCACCCAATCATCCAAAATTGAAGATTGAACAAAAAGGTCTTAACTGAGAAGTAGAAGGCAAATCATGAAATCATCAGAAAATAGTCTAAGTTTGGAATTCTAGGCGCCTTAAGAGGAGATAGGCGCCTGTTGTGACCTAACTCACACCTCGCCCCATTGCAAATGGGGACCCTTGTTGTTGCTCTTTTAGGGTTTTGCTTTCGCGTGCCTCGTTTTGTCTGCTCTTCGTTTGGGGGGTTTTGAGTCTTAATTTTGAATGGTCACTCGAGTCAAGTCAATGAATTTTAGCCTGGATCAGTGTATAAACATCACCATCGTGCTTAGAAGGCCTGGGAGACGAAGATCGACTGTCGTTTCAGTCAAATCCGACACCTCCAAGTTTTTAGGGTTTCTCACCCCGAGCCCCCTATTTTTTAGGACCTACTTTTTGGCACTTTTGGGCAATTCTGGGATCCCTATTTTTTAGGGTCTATTTTTGGAAAGTTGCTATTTTTGGAAAATTTCTATTTTTAGAAAGTTCCTATTTTTAGAAGGGTCACGAGTTTCAAAAATCCACTCAGAAGTTCGAAAAGAGCAACGAAACTTTCAGAAAATCGATTCGAAATTTTTTTGAAATTTTGGTAAAAATCTGGAAAATCACATAAAAAGTTCAAAAATCTGGAAAATTTGTTCAAAAATGGTGAGAAATTCTGGAAAATCACAGAAAAATCTGGTAAAGAGCACAGAAAATGGTGAATGAGATGATGAATTCATCAACAAATTGGTAAAAATTCAGGAAATTCATCAAAAATCTGGAAATTCGTGAGAAATCTGAACAGTTCATGCGAAAATCTGAACATTTATGGAGAAAACTGAGATATACGCCTTCAGCTCACAAGTAATGGTGAAGTACAAAGGAAGTCAATGGTGAAGGCTTCAGCCTTAGTCAAGAAAGATGCCAATGGCATAAAAATCTGAGCAATGGCCAAACAAACTATGGAGTCCGTTCCGCCCTAACAAAGCCAGGTAAAAGTTGGCAATGGCCAACAATGTGATGAAGTCCGCCTGTCTTATGCAGCAACAAGGTTGGCAATGGCCAACCAAAGGCTAAAGTCCGCCCCTGTCAAAGCATCAAATGGTCAGACCAACAGCCAAGTCCACCCTATGAAGTGGCTAGGAAGATGCTAAAGTCCGCCCAGCAAGAGATTGCGAATGGCAAGCAAAGCTAGGAAGTCCGCCCTCTATGAATGTTGAAATGGCAATGAAAACCATAAAGTCCGCCCAGCAAGAGATGGCGAATGGCAAGCAAAGCTAGGAAGTCCGCCCTCTATGAATGTTGAAATGGCAATGAAAACCATAAAGTCCACCCTCCAACCAAGGCAAATGGCAAGCATAAGGAGGAAGTCCGCCTATGCATGGCAAGAAAGAGGTCAAAGTCCGCCCTAAGCAAAAGTGTCCAATGGCAAAGAAAATGAGGAAGTCCGCCCCAAGCCAAGACTTATGGCAACAAAATGTGGAAAGTCCGCCCAAGGCAAAAGAGAAATTTGGCTAAGGCATGGACAAAGACAAAGTTAAAGTGGCCAAAGAAATGCTAAAGTCCGCCCCTTTGAAAGAAGAATTTGTCTAAGTCAGATGAAAGATGGCTAACCAAGTGACCAAGTCCGCCATAGACATTGAAGAAGTGGCAACAAGATATATGAAGTCCGCCCCAAGTGAAATGAGAAATGGCCATGTCAAAGCTAAAGTCCACCATGTTTAGGAAAAAAAAATAAAAAAAATAAAAATTTTCCTAAGTCTAGACCTTTGGAAAATTAAAATATGCATGGCACTTAGAAAATATGTCCAAGTATCAAAGTGACTAAGGAAAATCTTCGCCATGGCTAAAAAAATTGTGGAAAAATCAAGCAAATGGCCAAATAAAATCGGACATAGCAGGATAAATTGTGGAAAATCAAGAGAATTTGGACAAGTAAAATTGGACGTGGTTAGAAAAATGTTGGACATGGCTAGAGAAATGTTGGACAAAAAAGAATTCATGGCCAAATGAAATTGGACGCTAGAGATTTTGGCAAGAAAAATGAAAAAATGGAAATTCATCTAAGGCATTGGCAGAGAAAATTCGAAAAAATCAAATGGCCGAGGACAAAAATTATTTGCCATAAAACGAATGGGTTGGAATGGACACATAAAATAATTATTTTAATTATTTTAATCATTTATTTTCCAACAACCAAAAAGATAAGTCTTGAAAATTTCGAAATTGGAAAGAAAGATAAAGAGCTTTGTTAAACTGGAAATGAAATTAGAAACTTTCCCGGACGAGATTATTAAGAATAGAACTTGCCATCCTGAAGCAAAGTGAAAGATGAGTTCGAACTTGATTCAAAGGAAACATTGCGGATTTACTAAAATGATCGATCTTCTCACCTCTATAAGTGATTTCACTTCTCATTTGTGCAATCACTCGATTTTGAGAAGAAAAGTTGTGAGAAGAGAATTGTTTAAAGCAAAAGGTTGAGGAAATTTGCAGCAAAGTGAAGGAAATATTCTGTTATCAGCTTGCATTGTGATCGTGATCACGTCTCCAAGAAGTCACAAGGCAGATTTGTTTTGTCCATTTCATTTTAGCATGATGCTTCACCATTTATTTTCTTTCCAGCTTGTTGCTTTTCACGAAGTCTAATCTGATTATCAGCTGGAATGTTCTTTTAAACTGATTTAAATGTCGAATTCTGATTTATTCTACTTTTTTCTTGCAGATCTATTTTCAAGGCAGTCAAGATGAAGTTTGCAAGCAAAGGTGTGCAAACACAATAAAAAATCAAGTCCAAGTGGGAGCACGTCATTGACACCGATCTTGGCCACGTAGATCTTGAAGACTTCCGGAAGAGAATGTACGGGACTGACGGACGTCTGCCTACACCAATCGCCATGAGGATGATGCGCAATGGAATCGTCCATGCAGCTGGATTTCCACCAGCAAAAGAATGTCCTGAACTGATGGTGGAATGCGCACTACACTACAACGCACAAGACAGACAGATAGAAGCTCCTGACGGAAGGGTCCTTGCTTACTTGTCCGAGCCAGCAATCCAGGAGACTTTTGGTATTCCAGTGTACAATCGAACATCCTATCACACCAAGCAAGATGCACTCAAGCTTTATCAGAGTCAGCGAGATCTCTGTGCATCCAACATAAACAAGAATTGGTTACTCAAACCTAAGCCTACTGCAAGCAAGATGCCGAAAAAATTGATCAGAACCCACTTCAAAGAGGAATATGGTGATATTGTTTTGCTGCTAAACAGAATAGTAGGCAGTGCCCACAGTGCTCCTTTCGAAGATTGGATGTACTATTTTATTGATGAGATAATCACTGGAGTCAAGATGTTCAATTGGTCCAAGATGATTAGTGACAGCTTGCACGAACAGTTGGTCAACTTTGAGCAGACCAAAATTTTTCACATGAGCTCATACATTGTATATTCACTCGCAAGATATTATAAGTATCCTGGCTTGACATGCAAAGGCGTGGTCGGCAATGGCGAGGGGAAATTGAAAGTCTACGACTGCTATCCACAGTTGCAGCTGAAAGAGAAGTCCCATTTCCGGAGAGCTCATGATGCATTTTTGATGTATATCACCCGTCTTCTTCAAGGCGGAACTCACCAAAGACTCTCACATGAAGCCAAGAGCCTGATAAGTCGGTATGGATTCTGGTTTATTCAATACCCTAAGTTCACCTACATTAGAATCCAAGGATTTTCCGGAAATCCTTATACGCTGCCTGTCTATCCGACCAACAAGATGGTATTGTTGGAAGTGCTGAGGCAATTAGAAACGTATCAGAATATCCAAAGGCCTAAGCAGAAAGCTGCTGTTACCTTCCCCTTTTTCATTGGCAACATGGAGGAGTCATGCCCGACAGCACAAGCAGCGGAGGTTGCTCGACTGGAGATTCAGCAGTATCCATTCATATCATACAAATCCAGGAACAACTTTGATCCGCTTCATCACATCAAAACAGTGGACGGAGAAAGGTACAAGCATCGGGTTGACCTAGAGGACTTTTGGGCCAACGCAGCTGATGAATATGATGTAAGAAGAAGGTTATGGTCAAGATTGCCATTAAGCATGATAAGGGCAACAAAGCTTTTCAAAATACCCGACCAACTGCAAGATGATGGAATATACGTGCAGCCAGGCTTCAAGGAGAATGAGCCACTTCCACCTATAAAATGGTTTGAGCCTGAGATGGGTGATCTAGCCACTTTGATGTGCCCTGTTTTCAAGTACTCTCAGTGGTGGATAGATCGGCAGGTGGAAGTCCTAAAACAGAGGAATGTGCAATTTACCTACGAGTTGATGGGAGACACTGAGTCATGTTCTTCAAATGCCGGTGCATCTCGTGGAGATGGACCGATAGATGTCGCCAACTCAAAGAAGAGGAAAGAAGCTAATAAATCTGCAAGGCAAGACAAGGGTAAAGAGATAGATGAAGGCCCTTCTCGAAAGAAGCACAAGTCTAAACCTCTTCAGTCGGCTACTTCCTGGAACATAGAAGAAATGCTTGCCATGGATAGAGAATCTTTGGAAAATACCAGGATCCCTTCTCCAGTTGAAAATATAGAGCCAATCCAAGTAGAAGATGATGATCAACCTTCTCCAGCAAGCACAGAAATCCTGGAATCGGATAATGATACAGACATCATGGACGGAGAATTCGAGGAAGGAATGACTTCCGCCCTCAAAGGCATTCAAGAGGACCCATCTGTCCAGGAGATCCAGGGTATGCAATTGGTCCAAGAAATTCAAAGTATGCCAGAAATTCAAGAAGAACAAGAAGTCCAAGATCAACAGGACGAAATTGAACAGCCAACAGTTCCAGAATGGCTAAGGGAAAGATTGAAAAGAAAAGCGCCAGTAGAGGTCCCTGAGGAGGACAATGACACGGATTTTCTGGCGAGATTAGAGCAGACTGCACCAAGGAAGAAGGCCAAGAAATTCTCAACTGTCCAGAGAGATGAAGCCGGAAATCGCACGATGCAAATTGCAATGCCTACAGCCGACAAGTTTCAAGACGAGATTGCCCCTGAGGAATATGCTACCACGACCATCGACATGGGACCGACATCAAAAGGGCAGGAAGTCGAAGATTTGGACAATTCCGTGGCCACCATCAAGGCCAGGTTAGAAAAAGAAGTTGCCAAGAAAAAAGAGTATAAGAAAGAAATTCAACGCCTAAAGGATTACATCCAGCACTTGACAAAGCCACTAAACGAAGGTGAACAGGTGGCGCCTTTACCTCCAAATGCTTCACAAGAACTAGGTGCAAACTTTGAAGAAGAGTTGACAACAGCGAGGGAAGCTAAAAACTGGATGGCTGGAAAGAAAGAAGAGGCGTTGGCATTCGCAGAAAAATTGGCACAAGTAAATGAGCAGGCCTCCTTCATGCTTTCACGAGTTGCAGATCTTGCAGAGTCATGGAGCAGTCTTGAGGATATTCAAAGTAGGATTATTCCATGTATTCGGGAACTAAAGGGCATCTCAAAGCAAAGATTGATTGAGGACAAGGTTATCGAGGCTGGAGCTGCGTATGACTTCAATGGATGGTATTATGCTTTGATCTCAAGAAAAGGAGTCCTCGAAAAGGTGAAGCAGGATAGTGGCGGAGTTGAAGAACAAGTAAAAGAAATTCAGAGTAAAATTTATGAAATGGCTGCAAATATGCTTGAAAAGGATGTTGTCAGAAAGAAACACTTGCGGCCAAAGAATTTAAGAGAACTTGTGCAGAAAATTTTCTCCACCACCGGGCCAATCATGAAAGAAGGCTTCACCAAAGTATTCGACTTCAGAAGTTCGTTCTTGTTGCAGGAACCAAAGTGGGTGAATATTTTTACAGAGTGTGCCGAGAACTTGGATTTGCTGGAATACAATGTCAGCGTGCTGCCCGACATCGCCATGGAAGAGGTCGGCGTGATCGTGTCTAGGTTCGCTTAACGTGAGGCTGCACAAGTGGATAAGGATGCCACTCCAGGTGTCTAGAGTTCTCTTCAGTTAACTGTTTGTGGTTTTGGAAACCCTAATTAGGGTTTGGTTATGTTTAATCTGGGCCATTGATCCTGAATTAATCTCGGCCGTTCATTGTAATCTTGAAAAACTATATAACCCTCCCCCCCCCCCCCTCACTCTCTCATATAGAATAGTTAGATTAATTAGAGATCAGATATTCATTAGAGATTAGAGATTAAGAAGTTAGAGCAGATTTGAGATAGTTAGATTGTAGAAATAAAGAGAGAGTTCTTATGAGATTGTTGTGAAAACACTACTTTGATAATGAAGTTCAAATGCATGAGGTGCCTTGAATACTTGATTGTTGAATAGTTGCATGGTCGCATATTTTCTTTCTCGTTTAGTGAATTTGAATTAAAATGTATGTTAGAAGAATGATTGATTGATAATGGAGATTGATGAAACCGAGCTCATACTTTCTTTGAGTGGATGATTTCACTCAATGTGCAAAGTTAGACTGAGCTTTCATTGTGGATGCTTAACTTCTGTTTGAATAATTGTTGTTCGACTTGATGGTAATTATTCGTTACATGAAAATCACAAGCACATTCCTAGAAGATTGCACTTGCTCTGCGTAGTTGTCGTTTAACGTGGCGAAGTAGAGTATGGTTTATTTGGTTTCATTTAGTCTTCGTCTTCTCTTGATTTCTTAGGAATAGTATAGGATCTCTGAACCCTTAATCTTTTTTTCACTTTTTTTCAAAAAATCCAAAATGATACTGCATTTATGTCTCCGCTTTTCGGAATAACTTACAAAATCTTAATTGTGCCCATAGCAAATCACATCCATACCACAGAGCCTATCCGCATTCATCTTAAACATTGGAATTACCCTATGACCTCACTTGCAATCTTAGCATAGGAAGTAGTTTTTCAAGAGAGAATAGAGCGTCTGTGACATTTTGTTCTAAAATGTTTTGTGTGTCATAAAACACGCAACAACAGCGCCTAGGGTTTTGGAGGCTCAAATCTAACAATTAGGGCTTGCCAAATTAGTCAATCTCTTCAGAATCTTGCCAGCTTTGCAATGGATATCTCAGCAAAATCATCAAATCATTCAGCTGTCAACAAATTCAGATCAAACAGAGGCCATAATATGAGATTTCAAGAATGAAGGTTGAAAAAGAGCCAAAAATGGCTAAGTTTGGAATTCTAGGTGCCCTAGAAGGAGATAGGCACCCAAGGATTTGAAGGTCTAAAACATCAAATTTGCTGCTGCAGCCCCTAGCATGCTCTCTTCAGTGTTGAAGCAACTCTCCAACGCAATCATCATCAAGTTCATCGGAGTTGGCAATCAACAAATGTCGAAGATGAAGCAGAGGGATAAAGTCAAAGGCAAAATGAAGATTTCAAGAAAATTCCGAGTCTGAAAACATGGGCACCCCAGGAGGAGATAGGCACCCAAGCTTTTGAGGCCCTAAAAGCAGCTTTCAGGAAATATCATTCCCAAGAGACCCCCTTCAGAATCCTTCAAGCTATCCAACGAGTCTAGCCATCAGTTCATTAGAGCTCCAAATCATCCTGAAACAAGAATCCATCAAAAGATCAGTAAGTAGTGAAAATTCTATCTTTGGAAGTCATGGGCGCCCCGCCTCAGATTTGAGTAATTAGGGTTTGGCATCTCTAGAAAGATCTTCTCAGATTCAGACAAGCTACGTAGCGGAACAGTCAACTAGTCAATCGGGTCAATCTAACTCCCAGAATCACAAAATCATCTGAAGGATAGAAGACAATGTTAAAACTTCAAAAGCATAAAAATGGATAACATTGGTTTTGCTGGGCGCCCCAGGTAGCCAGGGGTGCCCATGATTTTGAAGCATCAGATGAAGTTTTTGTCAAAAGTTGCCTCCAGGATAATCTCTTCAGATTCACTCAGGCTCCACGATGGATCATTCAATTAGCCTACAGGATTCATCGAGCACCCATAAATCAAAATCAAATTGGGTCCAAAATCAAGAAAAAGTTGAAATTGCCAGAAAATTGGCTAAGTCTGAAGAACAAAAATGCCTCTAGCCAAGAAGGGTGCACAAGAATCCATGCCTTAGAAAAAATTTCAGTTTTTTTTTCATGCATCAGTCAAAAAGTGACCACATTCGATGAACCTATTCAGGATTGGCTCCAAAAGTTTTAAAGCTGGAGAATAAAAGTGTTTTTCTTCCTCAAAACCTATTTAAGAATGCCTTTGCATTCATTATTCACAAATTTTTATAGGTGGTGCCCAAGAGCAATAGAGGAGAAACATAAAATTTTCTTCATTTCAAGATTCGAAAGCTAAAACTTGGTGAGTTTTTAGAGTTATTCATATTTTCTTGATCAGGTTGCTAAGGGGCTCGCTTTTTCATGCTTTATTTCTCCAGGGCATCAATTTTCAAAATAAGGGGGCCAATATTTTCAAATTTCAACAATCTGGGTTAGCTTGGTTTTCGATTCTCTACAACTTTGGAGAACCTGCTTTTTCCTCGCATGTCCAAGAAATCTTTAGTATTTTCAAAAACTAATCATCTGGGTTCATCCAAAATGTGCTTCTGCACAAAACCTAGCTCTTAGCTTTTTTCAAGAAAATCCTAAAATTTGAGGGTTTATGCTTTTTCAACCAGCCATCAATTTTCAAAATTGGATGATCTGGGTCTCTTTGCAACGAGATTCTACACAAAACCCATATCTGCCCTTTGAAGAAGAAAATTCAGCAAGCTATTTTTTAGCTTTTTGTGTAGAACTTGTTTGAGCATAGTCGAGTTTACTGTCAAAATTCAAGTTTTTCAACATGCAATACTCTCCCATCGAATTCAGAGCCAAGTCAGTGTTGTATCATGATTTCATCAAAACTTCTGAAACTGACTTGCATCATATCAAACCAGTGTTCGATTTGCATGCTTTGGAAGACGCAGACAATGTTGCAATCAGACATCTTGGTCATTCTAGATTGCTCGCAGCGGCTTCAATTCTCATTTCAGTGCAAAGTCTAGAGTTTGTAATTGCTTGTATCAAGCATTACAATCCTACAACATGACAAATTCAAGAAGTAGATGGAAGAATTGTTTGCAGCCTCAAGCCAAACAATGTTGAAAAGTGTTTTTCATCTCAATTGAAGAACGTGGAAAGGTGTGGTATAAGCAAAAGGACAAGTAGCGGAAAAGAGTTGAACAATACTCTTCTATTGAAAAATTAGAAGTGTTAGAAGCATAAAAGCTGCGAAAGATATGCTGAAGCAAGAGGATATATTTATAAAAGGTCATCATTCCAATTGCAGAGCCGCCAAAATTAGTGAGATTTGATAAAGCAGATGAAGATGTCAAAGATTCTCTAAGTTCAATTGTAGAAGGCGGAGAAATCTTAGAAAAGCGAAATTTTGCTATAGATAGTATTAATGCTCCTGATAGAGATACAATTTCTAGCTTTTTGGCGGATGTGGTTGAGATTTAAAGCAACAGTCAACTAGAAGCTTTCTCCAAGCTTTCTTTCTATTCTTGCCTCAATTCTTATCTATTCTTTATAGAAGAGAAAGAATCAAGTTGTAATAGTTGGCACTTTCCCTGTTTTTATGCTTTCATAGGTTGTTAGATGCTTATCTTGTTTTAGTTTTAGAAATAAAGCTTGCAAGTTGGCAAGTCTTAGTTGTAAAAGCAAGGAGATTTTAGGTTTCCCTACTCCTCTACTTGTGTATAATTAAGGGCAGCCTTGCCCATTTTTCTTTAACCATGCTTGTGATAACAAAACGTTGAGCCTACTAATGCCTTCTAAGTTATTCAATGTTGTTCATGAACGGTTATTGTGATAGCAAATCGCTAAGCCTATTTTGCCTAGAAGTTGTTGTTGTTCAGTTTCATGTTCACTTAGTGTAAGAGCAAGCTTGTATGCCTCTTTAGCTGCAAGTTATTGTTCCATTCTTGTGTCTTGTGTCAATGTGTTATGGTTGATCGCAAAGTTGTATGCCTATTTTGCTACAATCCTGCTGTCCCAGAAGTGTCATCTTTTGTTCTTGAGATTTGAGAAATAAAGTCTTGTACCTACTTTGCCTTGATATAATGTCTCAGATTTCCGTTTTATGTGTTATGCTTATATGATCTCTATTTCAGCTTGCATTGAAAGTAAGTAGATGTGAGTTGGGAGAAAGTTAATTTAAGTATTTATGTCAAAGAATCCTTCCTTATCCATTTCTAACTCTCTTGCTCTGTGTTTACTTGAGAAGTTAGAAACGTCATTAGAGTAGGATTAGTCATAGCTGAACTTCTAAAAGAGAAAATCTCAGCTACAACGCTTGAGTTTTATAACCTTGTGCTCTTAGTTGAACAAAAAGATTGGCAAATTAGTTTAGTTTACTTT
>VDFB02374365.1:0-69878 GCA_007258455.2 Sequoia sempervirens
AGACTACCGGGTTTCAAGATTGCAAGAATTAGAACTGTTAGATGAGTGGCGCCAACATGCAATGAATCACCTAAAAGCCTACCAACAATGGATGTCTAGAAGTTACAACCACAAAGTCAAACCCAAAACATTCCAAGTTGGTGACTTAGTATTGAAAGAGAATGCACACAATCAACAAGACATAGAGAAGAAAGAAAAATTTGAACCAAATTGGTTGGGGCCTTTTGTTATTGTGAAAGATAATGCACACAATCAACAAGACATAGAGAAGAAAGGAAAATTTGAACCAAATTGGTTGGGGCCTTTTGTCATTGTATCAGTCTATGGCTCAAGAGCATATCAATTGTCCATGCCAAAAGGGGACCTATTTGAGGAACCCATGAACAGTCTTCATCTCATAAATTCTATGCATAGTTCAGTCGTTGCATCTGTAAAAGTCCTGAAAAAAATCCAAAAATATTGGAAAAAGTCTTGGAAAAATCCAAAAACATTAGAAAATGTCCTAAAATAATGGTTACCCTGGTGAAAACCTAGCAAATAGGCATCTTGGTGACAACCAAACAAAAAATGAAAAAATGAAAAAAGATCAAAAAAATCATAAAATCTGAGAAATAAAAGCAAGTGGTGAAAACCTGGCAATAGGCGCTATTTGTGACAGGTTGGCTTCTTCCTCTATAGGAATGTGTGTTAATTACTAGCTTGGTATCGTTACCATCCGTATCCTTCATTCGAGCTGCATATGCATACATTGTCATGCCGGTCATGTCTCACCTCAATTCCTTACCATCATACATATCCATAATAAACTGGCTTGTTTCCACTAGGGGGAAAATCCTGACCTTGCTAGGGGCAACAAATATTGATCTTGAACCAATAGACAAACAGCAGGAGGAAAAACATAACAAAAACATTGATCATAGTGAAATCAAACATGGAACATCAATCACCATCAGAAACACATCAAACATCCTTGTCATGTCAGAAAATCCATAAAAGGGTCAAAAGTCCAAAAAGCCAAAAACAGAGTCACCTTGTTGAATTGTGTTGTCACAGTTCATTGTAATTAAATGTTTGTCCCTATCTTGGTCCTGTAAATCAGTTGAGTCGATCGAACTACATGGTCTCTATGCGTATAATGTAGGCAAGGCTCATCTTTGATCAACCCTCGAGACCCCTAAGATAGGTTCTTGGTCAAAATCTTGGAAAACACCTAAAAAGTAGAAAATTGAAAAATACCAAAAATAGTAGAAAATAAAGGTTACAAGGATGATGCTATTCTGAATCATGGTTTTACCACTTCTACATGAATGTTCAAACTATTTGCATTATGACTGATGTTACCATTTCTCAGGAGCAATTCAAGGATGTCAAGGAACTAGAAAAGCTATGATCAAGAATGATATTTTCTTTGTCTGCTGCTTGTGAGTTAATCATTATTACTATGAGAATCGTCGTGGGACGTGCTCTACAAAGTATCATTGATGACATTCTAGATTCACATAGGAAAAGGGTTAACTCTTGTCTATTTACACAAGGAATGCTCAGGTCATCTTGTTCTAATTATGCCTAGATGCTTGTGTTAACTTGCACTATCAAACATCGTGGAAGTAGTACTCACGTCATCATGGTTCAACTATACCATCGATGTTTGTGCTTACTTTCAATATTTCAAAGGCTCAATGATGACAATAAGCACAAGAAATCATTGGATGACATCATTGCATTGTTAGAATTGCATATCTAGGTTGCATTCATATTTGGTTTGTTGTAATCGAATTTATAGATTTTTTTGACGTTGGTTTTATTTCTATCATTAACAGATTGAGTACATTTGACATTACCAAAAACATCATTTAGAAGCATGAGAATTAGGACATCAATCATGGAATTATCATATCATCTAGGCATTCATTTAGGTTATCAATAATATATCTGCATTACGAAAAATCCAAGAAAAATAATTGCATTGATCATATCATATTCATCCATAAATATTTAGTCATACATCATAGGCATCAACATATGTAAAGTATCATTCATTCCTTTCATATATGCATTAGATCATAATATTTGCATCAAATAAATACAAAAACATAAGTCACCATGCATATCATACATCCATAGAATCATATAAAATCACTCATTACTAGAATCATTCATCTTTTCCTTAACATTATCTTACATCCATCACATCATACATCAAATTGCATAAAAAAATACAAAAAACAATTGCATACAAACAATTCCATAAACCACATAGAATCATAAAACATATTGCATCCATCACATGTTATATCATCATCAAGAAACATTGCATAACATCACATGACATAGAAATTAAAGGCATCCATAATAAATCAACATGCATAACCACATAGGATCATCATCATCACTGCATATATATCTCAAAATATGTCAAATGTACAAGGATATCTGAATGTTGAGAAATACAACATCAAAATGGTGATATCATCAAAAGGTCAGTGTATACATCATGATATAACATCAAATGACTGAAAACTATGTGGTGTTGCCTCTCGAAGCTGTCAGCATCACTGGACCTATGCCCCCTACTACACCCGAGGGACCTGTACCTAGATCCCTTCGATCCTTTGGTAACAACTATGTCACACTTATGCTCACTATCCTAGACTGGGATCTACTAGTCTAGGATCGGCTGAAACTCTCTCGCTGCTCAAGAGGCACCAACTCATGATATCGATCTCTTTAAAACTAATCCTCCTAAGAGGTGTGACATATCTGCCTAAAATAATCAGCAGATCTCGTAGATGTGTGGCAGCCTACTACAACCTCTCTATAATGGCCTCTTCCTACTCAACCCATCATCTCAATAAATCTTTCTCAATGGTCAGTGATGCAATCTGTCCCTTGGCCTGCCCCTGTACCTGTGCGAGCTACTGTCGAGCAGTGTCCCTCTTAGCTATCAAAGTCTGAATCTGACCCTGGGCCTGTAGGAGTTGTGCTTTTACCTGAGTCAACAATTGTGTATGTGTCTATAACTACCCCTGTAACTGTGTCAACTTCCCTTGAACAGTCTAAACCTGTGTTTTCAAAGCAGTGATTTATGACTGCTATTGCTGAGAAGGCAGACGTATTTGTACATGTTCGTTGTTGCCACCAAGGATCGCCTCTTGCAAGGCACTCTAGCGTCGAAACTAAGATGTGCACCACCTCCTCTATCTCCTCCACCACCGTCATCACCTCCATCATCCCTTCCATCATCATCATCATCATCCTCATCTCCACCCTCTCCCTCCTCCTCATCTCCACCATCTCTACCTCATCTTCAACTGGTTGGCCTATCCTCATCATCCTCAAATGTTGGCATGGGCTCATCAAGACTCGAAAGCCTCAGAAACTGATGTTGACCAAAATACACTATGTACTCCTCACTCATGTAGCCCTCGACAATATTCAGATGGTAATCCCATATCATTGGCTATAAGTGTAGATACTTGTCACATGCATCATCATAGGACAATGTCAATCCCCACTCGATCATATCCTATTGTCTGTGGGCATATAGGGCTAGTCCCTGTGGCATCCCCTAAACTCTATTGTATTGCCTCATCACTCTCCACAACAATAATCTCTTGATAATATATCAAGTCCATCTAATGAGATATTTGGTGGTCATGAAGTAAGGAACCTCTAAGTGATCATCTTTCGACTTCTCACAATCCATGTAGGGTCACTAGGTAACTGCATCTAGGTCATCTAACACCCACCGCCACTACTCTAGTTTTCCCAGCTTATATTGGAAAATTGCACCTGCATAACAATAGATATAGGGCCTCCCAAATGGCTGAAATAGATCTGTCTCTGGCTGTGTCACTGCAATGTGCTCCTAGGCCCAAACCTGGAGCAATGTAACCCTAACAGATAAGTTGGCTTCTTTCAAATACACAACCTAGTGCAAATCACGATACAGATGCATGAGCATGCATGAACCCCATGAAAAACGGGTCCCAAACTGAACCATCTACTCCAATGTGTGTCCCCAACCAATAGAGAATCCCTTTTCCTTCTTGTCAAGACATAAGAAGCCACCAACAAATCTTGTGAGAATGGAAGGCAAAGGAACATAACTAGAAAATATCTCCAACCATGGCATCCAACATCCAACAATCTGATCATCATGGAAAAGCCGACGTAACACATTTGTCCTTCCTTGATCAATAGAATCATAAATAACAATCTCACCAACCATGGGAGTCCACAAAATCCTGTACACATGCTCTAGTGTGACAGTCATCTCTTTGGTGGGAAAATGGAAAGTGTTGTGGTCACTATGCCACCTCTTTGCTAGTGTCATCAATAATCCTCGATTAATCCTAACCCGAGGCATATCAATCAATGAGGATAAACCACATCTCTCAACAATATCTCTCTCAGCATGAGATAGTTCTGGAATCATCTCCCATGTCAGCAGAAATCGCTCTGGAAACTGAAGGTTATCTAAATTTGTCTCCTATCATTTTCAAACATCACAAATCAACATATCAATCAAACTAAATCGGCAAATCAATCAACCTATCAATCCTAATGATATTTTCATCAAATCTTGTCAACATTTTGTTTTGACTCTTGCCTATCATGGAGTCACTACATCATCTATCCTATCATTAATACCTAATCATCAGCTAAATGTGATCGAACATCACAAATTCAAGGAGAAAATCACAAAATCTTCATTATGTCTTGGAAGCGCCATTTTGGGTAAATGCACCATTTTATGCCTTGCAGGCGCCATTTTAGGCAGATGTGCCAAAAAATCATGCAAAAGCGCCATTTCAGGTGGAAGCACCGGAGAATCCCTCCAAAGTACTGGAACAGACGGCGCAAGCACCAAAACACTAAGTACGACCTATGATAGCTTGGAGGTGCCATTTTGGACCTCCTAGGCATCAAAACTGAAGCACCATAATAGACCTTAGAGGTGTCGGAGAATCTCTCTGAAGTGCCAAAACACCTAGTCTAAGCATCGCAAAAAACTTCTCAAGCACCAAAAGATTTTTGAAATTTAAAATCTGATTTAAAAACGTGGAAAAAATTATTTTCAAATCAAAAATGCAAGTTTCAAAATTCTTATCGGAGGTCCGTATCTCATAGGCTGATTATGTCGTCATACTCGCTCGAATCAATGAAGTTGCAAAGGGATCACCATCTTGCTCAGAAGCTCCAAAATGCTCTCTCACTTCAAACAATTTTCAAATTACAATTTGCACAAATGAATTACTTTTCACTTTTTTCCTTTTAATAAAGGTAATTAAAAGTGTGATTTTTGGTGGCATTGTTTTAATTTCTTTTGAGGGGCAATTAATTGGGGCAGCTCACAATCTTTCATATCGAGAGATAAATCATTGGAATATTATCACATCAAGATTTTTTCATCATCATCACCATAACTCAATTGAAATTTTTCAAAAATCATCAAAAAAATTATTTTATCACCACAAATTTCTCAATTTATCTCTGAGGGAGCATGCAGTTGTAATCTCCTGAAAATCACTATTCGGGGCATTATTAACAATTTTAGCAGCACTAGTAAATTTTTCTTTGAAATAATGCGTAAACACATCACTTCAAAGAGGAGCAAAATGTATACACTCAAAATTGGTTTGGAAAATATTAATTAAATATTGATTATTTAATTAATGAAATCTTTATTCTTCTACTATATAAAAAAATTGCAAATTTATTTACATAGTTCATACTTTCTTAATTCCTCTATTCTAATTCACCCTCTTCATGATTTAATTAAAATGAACAAATCTAAATAATTTGTTTTATTCTAATTAAGTCCCTCTCATTAAATTTGAATTTTTAAATTCTAATTTGTCACATTTCTACATATCTCTCTAACTACCTTCCACCTCACCTTCTAACTCACCATGTGTCACATGAAAATAATTATTCTTATTTTCATAAATTGGATATTTACTCTCAACAATTTAACAACCTTCAAGACACATGGCTTCATCCTTCAATTGATTCCTTCTTACACTTGGCAAGATGGTTTTACTAAAGGGAACAATTACCTTGTTTTCTCCATCCTTCTCATCCTTCACTGTTGATTTCTCCATATCAAATCTCAATCGTTCATGGCTGCCATCTCACCCAATGCCTTGGAAAAATCTATAAATTGAGGCCCATTTACAGCTTTTTCATAAGGAGCATTTGCATAATATTACTCTACAGGAATTCATCCATGTTTTAAGAGCTTAGTGTGCATTTTTAGTTTAGCATTTAGAATAGTTTGTCAATTTGCTTTGAATCATGGCTCCTTTAGATATTTCCTAGTTTAATTCAGCATGTGGGATCATTTTCATTTCATTATCATTAGTTTAGTTCAGCATTGTCTTACTTTCACATCATCTTGTATGCAGCTGTCCATTTTACCATATTATTTTATTATTCCATCCAGCCATCATTTAATCATGTAGATGTAGACTTAGATTTTTCTTTATAAATAGATAGGATACTCATTTCTTAGATGACATCTCAGTGATTTGTGCAGGAATAAAATCTGAGAGCATAAATTACCAAGACATTTAAGATTAGAGGAAGATGAGAAGTTTTTAAAGAATCTTATTGTTAAACTATGTTTGATTTAGATAGATCCTTTACTATAATACTTCTCATCTAAATGTATTTGTTTTAATATAATTCATGCATATTTTCTAACACAAAATAACAAAGGGATATCCATCAAAGCACAACAAGAGGGATTTTTTTGTCAAATGTTGTAGTTACAAGTGCCCTATAGACCGCACAAAGCCTCCACTACACCACTGCATGGTTTGTTGTTGGGCCTTGCAGATGCGGTGGATTCACCCCATCCACCGCATAATCGCAAGGCCCAATAGCAAACTGTATGGTGTTGCGGTGGCCTGAATGAATTGCACCTAACCATCCCAATCTCAATCCCACCTAATTTGCTTTCACCCACATTGGGAAGAGGCCATGGGTTTTATGTTTGCACCTTTGAGAATAAGGATCATGAAAAGATTCAATTTATGACCACCTCTGTTGTGATTGAGGAGAATGGTGAATATGGGCATTCTGTTAATTTGTATGGAGTAGAAAATGTGTTGTTGGGTGAGAGGCAGATTGCAGTCGTGGGAGGGACAAGAAAATTCAAGAATGTTCGAGGCTATGCCAACTTCCAAATGATTCCACATAACTTCATCAAATTCACTCTCCATCTTACGTTTTAGGGATTCTGCAGTGGCTCTCTGCAACAAAAGTTGTTTGCTCTATGTATCCATCAATAAGTTGATTTCAATAAAACTTGCTATATTGTGCATGTGTTCCATGCGCTGTTAAATTGTCTTCTAAAGGGGCAAACCTTTATTTAAATACAGATTACAATGATTTCAAATTGGTAAAAAATTCATCTCCAAGATTGTTGCAAGAGAAATTGTTCTGAGAGATGTGAACCATTTCCATCATTTTAAACAGGGACAATGTTCTTGTGGAGAATGTTGGTGATGCTAAATGAAACAATCTGAAAAAAAGGCTTGCACTATAATAATGTGCACAACATTAGATATCCAGAAATAATGAAGGGACATCCATCAAAGCATAATAACAGGGATTTTTTTGTCATATCTTGTAGTTACAAGTGCCCTGCTAGACCACACAAAGCCTCCACCGCAACACTGCATAGTTGGTTGCTAGGCCTTGCGGTGATGTGGTGGATTCATCACATCACCGCAAGGGCCAACAACAAACCGTGCGGTGTTGTGGTGGCCTGAATGAATTGCACCTAACCATCCCAATATCAATCCCACCTGATTTGCTTTCACGCACATTGGGAAGAGGCCATGGTTTTTATGTTTCCACCTTTGAGAATAAGGATCATGACAAGATTCAGTTTATGGCCTTCTCCACTATGATTGAGGAGAATGATGAATGTGGGCATTATATTAATTTGTTTGGAGTCAAAAATGTGTTGTTGGGTGAGAGGTAGATTGCAGTAGTGGGAGGGACAGGCAAATTCAAGAATGCTCGAGGTTATGCCAACCTCCCAACAATTCCACATAACATCATCAAGTTCACTCTCCATCTTATGTTTTAGGGATTTTGCAGTGGCTCTGTGTAACAAATCTATTTGATCTATGTATCCATTAATAAGTTGATTTCAATAAAGCTTGGTACGTTATGCTTGTGTTCCGTGCATTGTTAAATTTTCTTTCGAGAAAGGGGCAAACCTTTATAAATACAGATTACAATGATTTCAAATTGATAAAAAATTCTGAATTGTATGCTTATAAACACCAGTGAAATCCATGTGCTCGTGCATATGAATGTCTATAAATAAATTTTCGTTCATGGACATACAGACTTAAAAAATAAGGGATTGATGATTTATCCATGGCCCCAGTATATATTTTAGATCTATTTCTCAAGAAAATAGGACCATAATTATGAGCATATAACAATCATTGGTTATAGATTCAAGTTACATGGTGATTCCATAACAACTTTGATATGCAAGCCATAACCATTCATTTACCAGTAATAGAAAAGAAAGAATGTAAAAGTCACCATATTTCTTCCTAGATAGAGTTAAAAATTCTTCTAGTTCTTATTTATAACCATTCATTAACTAATAATAATAACATGATTTAAAAGGTATAATAATTTATATTAATTCTTTCTACATACTAGAGTTCAAAATTGTTGTAGTTCTTACTCTCTAAATATGATAATTTATATTAATTCTTTCCACATAGTAGAGTTCAAAATTATTGTTGTTCTTATTCTCTAAATATGAAAATTGCAAATTAGGAAAGCAGAAAATTTGAATTTAAGGTTACATGGGATTCTCTATTTGTTGGACTAGATCTTGATTCTTGTAGTGTTTGTAACATGTGGTATTGATCCAACTGAATTTTTCCTCTTTGGTAGGTCAAATTGCTTTCAAGGTGGACTCTTATGTGGAGAAGGATGTCTCCTCTGTAGAATTGAGTTGTGGGGCACATGCTTCCTATTCAAATGGCTCTAATCATGTGCCTTGGGTGGATTTTGTCAAATCCATCAACACAAGGGTTGTGAGTTGACCCTCTTATTTATATTGATGCTTCTTCTAGTTTTGGTGAAATTGCATTACATATTCTAGATATGGTGGTGGATAGAGCTAATGCCAAAATGGATAGCTATTTGGTTAGAAAAGTTTTGGGCCTTAGATCAAACAAAGACACACTTAGGTTCTAGATGGATAAATGTTGGTCACCAAAAGGGCACTTGAAGGTGATTGGCATGGTGAAAGGTTTCTTTCTATTTCCCCTTTTTCCTTCTCCTATCATAAGGATGCGAGAGTTGTTGATCAACTCCACAAAATCCCAAGGATCACCTACAACAAAAATAACTTTCCATGTAATGCCCCAAGCCACCTCAATCACTTCATCAACATACATCAAACTTATGAGTTAAAAATGTAGTTGCATTCAAAGCTACAATCAACCTAACACCTATTGTAATACAAATATTTTAGCAAACGCTAAGCAATGCTATTAGTTTGTAGGATGATGACATTTCAAACCTGGGTTGAAGGAAGGACTATAACCTTATGCTGTCAGCCACAAAGAGATCAAAGGGCAATGAGTATTTTGTCAAAGAGTGGTAATGAAATGGCAGTGAGGATCAACCTTTAGGGTTTCAAGACCAACCAAGCCCTAGACAGTGCCTCAAGTGTGGAAATCTGACAATAGTAGTGATAAACAAAGTGATGGTCATAGCAATTAAGATTGTAGTCATACTCAGTTTTAGGACAGTCAAAACACTATCATGGTTAACTATGCATAAGAGGCCAATGTATGCATCATAGGTTGGTGACAGTCCCACATCATAGATATGGTTTCTTAACCAGACCACTCTTGTTATTCGTTATTTGTCCTATCTTGAATGAACCCAGAGCATGGGTTTAGTGCTTTGTTATTGTATGTTTAGGTGATGTTGTCTTCTAATGTTCTTTTATGCAATCTTGTCTCTCTTCAATATGAGTGTCTTAGTAAACACATATGTATGGTAGAAAGCAACCAAAACTAATACTTCACACTCCTGATTAAGCTAGTTCAAATGGATGTACTATGATATTAGAATATTTGTGGGTTTTTTGAGTTCTAATGAGTTGAGGTGTTAGTATCCTCATAGTCTGTAGTACATAAAATAGCTCTACTTTTTTCTTTTCAATTAAAAACTTTCATAAAATACAGTGACATTATACTGGTTGAAGAATTTGTTCCAAATTAGTCTGCCCATCGATAATAATGCAGAGTAAAAGGATTTTGTGAAGGAAAAGAATACTGACAAGCAAATAGATGAGTGAAGAAGCAATGATTGTCCAGTACCGACCCAAATATGAATATGCAACAAAAGCTCCCAAAAGAGGCAACATGGATTCCACCCTAACCATATGTTCACATTTCTTGCAGCAATGGTAGTGCTTTCATGCAAAACACTTGTGAGATAAGTTATCAAATTTGAAGATATGCCAGCATGAGCAAACCTCTCTGCAATCTCCACCCCTGTGAGTAAAAAATAAATGTAATGATTGAAATCAAGATAAATCAATTGTGAATAGATAGATTCATCAAAAGAAAAGGAGAAAAGGATTGCTCATGTTGACAGAACAATCTACATTTTCTGACTATAAAACAAATTTTTTTCTGTGAAAGTACAAAAAAATATTTCTTATTCCTTCTGCAAAAATAAAATTATGAGAGAAGAGAGGACTCATATTAGTGTAAACAAGTCCCAACATCTTTGGTGCGATCCAATTCCAAAACACAACCTATGAATTACAAGTTTGTAATACATGAGATATCATGAACTATCTTTGTGTGTTAATAAAACAACACTTGTAGATACAAACTGAGCCGAGAAATAATCCAAGTTGGAAAAATGTCAATACCTGTTTAGGCATCTAATACGATTTTACTTTCTCCTTCATCTCAATGTTAAATTTATGTAGATGATCATGAGTGGTGCCAGGTATTTTTGCAGTTCCCTATGCAATTCAAAAAAATCCCACTTGTAAAATTTTAAATATCTTTATTGTATCTATTTACTATTGTTTTGAAGTTTTCAAAGCATAGGTATCTTTTTGGATTTTTAACTATTAAATTTTTCAATATAATTGATAAATAAGTAGACATTCTAAGTCATTTTGTTGAAATTACATTGTCAGCTTCCAACCTCATATTTTGCATGAAGAATTGCGGTGATCAAACAAAGTTCATTGAAAAACTGATCAATGTAATTTGTGTATAATATATATTTGAAAAATTGAAAATGTAAGAGTAACGGATTGCAAGAGGTAGCAACTTGTTACAAATTTTCCACAAAATTTTGTAGTGAGCAAACAAGTGCGATGTACTATCATGGTATTTTACTGTTTATGCATCCCTTAAAGGTTGAAAATATGAGTAAGAGATTAATTATTGTAGCAAGTAGGTTGAAGAGTTAACACAGGGAATGAATAATATGTATGAACAACTATTCACTGGTGGATTCAAACGGGGAAAAGAACGTTGATATATGGTTCTATTTCAGACGCATGCACATTAGACTTGGAATCATTTCATTTACCGATGTTACCATTATATTTTCATGCAAATAAAAATGTATTATGAATAATTAAATAAATATCCACCACCTGCATCAGATTAGAGTCAATCATAGTTGTCACCCTACAATTTTTTTGCATATATCCTTTTGCACACTTGTTATCTTGCTTTGCATACATGTTCTCTAAGATTGCTTCCTAAAAGTTTACCTAGGAGAATCTTTTCTCACCTCTATCTCATTATTACAAATACATATTGGCTATGTATCTAACTCATGGTGGTATTAATACATTATTGGCCTGATAAAAAATATGTAATTAAATAATTACAGATTACAGATTGAAATGATGTAATTAATCAAGGATTCAATGCATTTGATTGTCTAGTACCGACCCAAATATGAATCTGCAACAAAATCTACTGAGCCGATAAATAATCCAAGTTGGAAATATGTCAATACCTGTTTAGGCATCTGGTACGATTTTACTTTCTCCTTCATCTCAATGTTAAATTTTTGTAGATGATCCTGAGTGGTGCCAGGTATTTGTGTTGTCATTCATAACACATGAAATGTCAGATCCAAATTTCAACATTAAGCATGATTAATCATTAGTAACTAGTAATTTGACTTTCCTAATTGTTTGTCTCAACTGCACTCTATAATGTGGAAACATTTTTTATTAGTTACAATTACAAGCATAGTGTCTTTTGGAAGAAAGTTGCAGTTCCCTTACTCTAATTTAAACTTTACAAAGATAAAGAGTAATGGAACTCAACCAAAGTCCACAAAAGGCTTTCATGAATAATTAGTCTACTAACAATGTTACAATATCAACAATTAATCAGACTTAAAAATTAGTAGATAAGGGAGAAACAGAGGGAACACTTAGCACTAGCAGTAGAGTGGAAGATTTAGAATGTTGAACGATCTCTAAAAGGAATGGATTGAAGAGAATTCTCTATTTGGAAAATAGATGGAAAAAGTGCAAAAAGATGCATATGGAACTAAAAGCTTTGAAAATATTGTATCCATATCAAAGCATTACCTTAATTTCACCTTCTTCAACTGTTACATCAATTCAATACCCACGAAGAGTCTATAATGCACCAATGAGATATAGCGATTCTGAGATGAGCATTGTAAACAAAATCAAGGCTGAAACAAGAATAAACATATACTATTTGAGAGAACCCTTCCTAGCAAGCACCATTCTATCCTCCTACCAAAAACCAAGATTATTAGAAATTTTAAGGCTTATATACATATATAGACTTGTGTAACTTTTCTACTTTTCACTTAATCACTACCAAAGTTTCATTTATGTTATATCTATCTACCTAGATAAATTTCCTCCTCAATATAGGTAAAGGTAAAGATAATTTATTAGGTCACTGCCAAGAGAGACTTCAAATTTCACAAGGAGATTGTTTTTCATTTACCTTATTTATTGTTCGAGATTGTTTTTTCATTTACCTTATATATTGTTCCAAATTCAAACATGCAACCTATGGTGTATGTATGCTTTCCAATATATGAGCATTAACTCATGTCCTTAATACAAAGAAAATAATTACAAAGGTTAATCTATGCCATGGATGATGCTAGAAAAAAATTTAGTAATAAAAGGATTGAAATACAATGCTACAATGTTTGGAAGTACGGTATGACTTGAAGGGTAGATGAGCTACAATGCTTGGAAGTACGGTACTTTTAAAAGAAAAGTACAAAATGTCTTCACATCAAGTCTTCTTATTATAGTAGACAGACTACCTTTCTCTATCCCTTCTACAACTAGATGAGCTAAACTTACTGAATTGAGTACTTCAATCTTGTTCATAGCTAATGCAATATAGATGTTTTAATCCTCTTTTCTTTGATTTAATAGGTGGGAACATCTTTTCCCTTCATTTTTTATATGCCCATTTGAATTAAAAGAAATTATTATCAAATTTTAGCATGAAACATTTTAGATTTCCTTATTCTTATTAAGTCTAAGTTCTTCCTTAGAGATTGGCCCTATTAGTACTATAACTCCACATGTTGAATAATCATCTATTAGATGATGTAGATGTGCCAATAGATACAGTATATGTATCATCATAAGTTAATTTTCTATTAAAGCAATTTCAATTAGCTGCCAATCTAATTAGCATCTTTGCAAGAAGTTGTTGAGCTTGTCTCCACTCCAACTATAAATATGTAATCCATTTTAATGAACAGTATCTGCAACTTGTTTAAGCTTGTGGTACATGTTATTTTTTTTAAGCAAGAAATCTTAGTCTATGTTTATTCTACACTTAAAAACTATTCCATTCTTTCAAAAATTTCCAAACTTTTGTTCTCAATCTTTCTTTCTTTTGAATAGAATTGGTGGTCTTACTGTTGATTACTTGGGGATTTCAGATAAGTAAAATTGTGGGCAGTGGCAACCAAATAGTCTCTGGTAATTGTCTAGCTCATTTAGAAATAAGCAAGAGCTTCTCAGATAGAGACAATGAAGATGCTTAGTTTGTGAAATATGGGGAGTCATTGAGGGACAAGAAGTGGGCTTGGTATGTTCTCTCTCTCTTACTCTTTCTCTATTTAGACTTTATGTTTCAAAACTTAGATATTTTGGTTGAGGTCTTGTTCTTTAATATATCCTCCAATTGATTATGATTGAATTGTGTTGATTCATTTATTCAGGTGGAAAAGAAGCAACTAGGCATTTTTTAATGAGCCTCCACTGTCAGAAATGGAGGTACCTACCTATAAATATACCACACAACATCATGTTGCTATGATTGTGGACCAAAAACAAGGCTTGTCCACAGATGTAATGGCAACCACTTAGACAATATGAAAATTTTGTATATAAATAATTCACAAAGGATGCAACTGTAAATATTTATTTGGTTTCTATAATACACTCGGATATATTGTGAAGTTGGAGAGCACTATAAGAAATTTGGTAGAATTTAGTATTAGACATGTACTGGGCTACAATTTTTTGTGCTTGCATGGATACAGATGAAGGAAAAGGTATTTGGGGTGATGGCATGGATAAAGATGAAGAAAAAGATATTTGTTAGTGCTTCAAATCAACTATGATCCACTTGTAGGGTTTGAAAGATTTCTGAAACAAAACCTTTGAATCAAGAAGATAATTAGGTTCCATTATGAGCATGCTCATGATATGTTTGGAACATGCTCATGAGAGAGCCTACAACCCTTCTATAAAATGTGCATTTTTAAAAAATCTATGACTTAATAATCATTTAAATACTCACAACTCTCAAAGTTTTTAATTGTAGCCCCCACCTCTCATTATGTTCAATACTGAGGCAAGAGTGCTAGTAGGTTTAGGTGCAAGAAGTGTCCCAACAAAAAATGATGGGTTTACCACAACCAGATTGGGGCCCTGCCCCTCTGCATACTTCCAGGCCTCTTTCTCAGCAAGAGTTTTTTCATATGCATACCAAAGTTTCACGAAAAACATACCCTAAATTTAGAATTATGTAGATGTGAATTGAACCTAAGAAGTAAAAGATTTCATGAATAAGTTTATAGAGACATTTTGGGGCTTTTGTTGTTTATACCAAGATGATCAAGTTTACTCTTATACTCACAGCATGCAGTGCCTATTAATTACTCTTGTACAAGCAATTCAATGCTTCTAACCAGTGAAATATAATCTTCAAAGGAGGGTATTTATACTTACATTATATTGTTTGTAGTATTTTGGATTGCTCCAATGGGACTCATCTAAAAGACAAAGCTCTTGAGTATTTACAGAGGGTTAGCTTGAACAAGACTTGAGGACATTGAGATTCTCATTCACACTAGGATCAATGAAGGCCTCCTACTTGGCAATACATTTCACAAAGAATAAAACTAAACCAATTTTTGTCATAAAAACAAAAAAAAAGAAGAAAAAATCCAGTGGAGGACAACCTACCATGATGTTGTGATCATTTGGTACTACGATAGGGAAAGCTGCATGAAACACCCCATCCACTCCATTTATTGCTTCATTGAAGCTACCTTCTTCTAACAAGTCTTCTTTCATTATTTTAAGCCTCTGCTTTGCACCAGGCAAATCCCATGGATACCCTATCTTCTCTACATTATTAATCACAGGAAAATACATCATTTATTTATTTTTTAAATTAAAATAAAACATTCTAAACCCTATATATAGGATACATTGATACTTCAAAATCATCTAAAGGAATTTGAAATTATGTAAATATATGTCAATTAAATATCTGGTTAACAAACAGTAGTGTAAACAATGTAACCCTTGTTGAGAAAAGTAGGAATGAGCTAAGCAGCAATGAATCCTAAGCCTCCTGTCATGCACATCTCCTTACCATTCTTTGTCATTCTTTACTGAAAACGCTTGAACCCAACTAGCTTCAACCATTTCACTTCTCTATTTTGGTGAGCTACGCCTGAAAATAAGGTTTTGACAAAGATTTTAGAGTATGTTTATTAAAATGAAAATTATGTCATTTCAATTCTTCATTTTGGCGAGCTACATGTGAAAATAAGGTTTCGAAAAAAGTTTTAGAGTATGTTTATTAAAATGAAAATTAGGAATAGCACTATTGATTCTTTGTGAATAAATAAATGACTAACTATTTAGTCATTTTTATTTGTGTGACTAAATAATTTTTTAGTCAATGAACAAATTAGTCATTTATTTACTCATTTATAGTTGAGTTGCAAAAAATTAGTAGAATTTAGTCATTTTTAGTTGTTGTGACAAAAAATTTTAGTCACGTAGTCATTTATTTGTCAAATTCTACTAGAGGGAGGATCGGTGCTACAATTTTCGATTGTTGAACTAGAGAAGTCAATCACCAAATGGTCATAAAGTGTAATGGTGGTTTGAGATGGTTGCTATGAAGCTCAAGACCCTAAGGTTTGAGTGTTGTTTTGGAATGGTGCTACTTTTCGGAAATCAAAATGTTGAAGGACTAGGGTTGATATTTCACTTCCTTGTCTAGAGGACATGTTGTGAAAAAGCTTACTTGAACTATATGCGAGTCCCAAGTAACTGTTGATTAAATGAATTCATTTTTTAAAAAAAATGTATGTAGTCTTTATTATAAGCTTCCTAAAAAGTATAATTTTAAATAAATTTAATTTAATTATTATATTTATTTTTTATTTCTTGTGAATGTAGGTTTTTCACCGAAAATCAAGTTCTTTGTTCTACACGTGGAAAAATAGAGGATTATCATAATTTTTTTTTTTTTGAAAAATATGAGTGCACCGGATATTGAAGTCCTTGATCCAACAAAAAAAAAATGAATTTTGATACATACAAAAAAAGTTATGTGTTATACAGTCTGCCTATTTCTGAATTGTAATTGGTTTGACTTCAAAACTTGATTAAGGAAAAAATATTCAATAGAACACTATGAAACCAATTGGAAGCACTAGATATCATAGTTACAAATCTAAATTCAAAAAAAATAGTATTTTATCCTTCATGGAAAAAAAAATTATGTGTTATACGGTGAGCGTCACTCCTTAAAAATGGTGTTTATTGAAAAAAAACTAGTTTTCGAAGGATATGGAAAAAGAAGTGCAATTTTATTCCAAAAATTTTGAAAAAAATAATTTAGAATCTACAGACAAAATGTCACAAATCACTAGTTTGTATCATCTTCAAATTCCTCATGGTTTAGCTGCCATAAGTGTCTGAAAGTGAAGATTTATTTAGAAAAATCAGTTCACTGTCCAGTTTGGCCAAAAATTGTAAACTAGTATTATGGGATCATCCAAGCAAGTGTGTGGGTCCCACAACAAGTGTGTAGTTTTTGTCAAATGCAACTAATTTTCATCAGTGAAGTTTCTAGGACTGAGAGCGAATGCAATGATCTTTTAGCAACTACGCCAGAAAATGTAACAACTGCGCTCGAATTTTGTGCCAAGGTGGTCTCTATGTGTTTTGTTTCCAGTCTGAACAATCTTTCTTTGAATTTTTGCAAGTTGTTTTTTTTCTCAATTTCTCTTTGTTTGGAGTATGGCAAGTGATACAACACTTGGACTAACTCAAAAAGCATGGACTTGAGTGACCTTCATGTCTATGGATTTAAGTTGTGAAATCACAATACCCAAGCCATAATTTCCAAATGTTTACTTTGATCCAATGTGGCCTGAAATTGAAGCCTAAATATTCAAAAACCTTTAAGGGAAATCCTTTCAAGGAGTGCAAACATAGGGCTTCTTTCATAAGCATACACTAAGTCAAAGGGTTTGTGATTCAACCATCATGTTTAGTGTTTGTTTGGATGTGTTCTTTTTAGATCAAGCACAAAGTTTGATGTCAATTTTGTTTTGAGTGTATTTGGAAAGTTTAACATAAACAAGCAATTACAACCCTAGTGGATAGAAACCATCCTTTTAGGTAGGCTTGCCTCATGCCCTTAAGGGATGATTTTACATGCAACTTATGGCACGTTCTTGAAGTCAGACATGGCAAATAACTTCTCAAAAGTAAATTTTGATGCACCACTTTCAAAGAATGTTTTTAGATAAAGAGGTAGCTTCTAAAATAATTTGGCTCTTATTCATGTTTTGGAGGTATTATTTTTAGGCCCCTATACATGTGGTGTTTTTCTCAATTAAGAGACCTCCCATCCCTTATGGTTTTTTATGCATCACAAGGATATTGAGGGAGAATACGTCGACATAGGCTAGTAGCACTCAACGAGATGATGAACTTTCCTCACACCCACAATTTATTTATATAGCATTCCACAACGAAATTACCCGTTGGGTTACCTATGAGTTCTCCAACGTGGGATGTTTCTCAATAGGCAAGCCCTCTAAAAAGGTATTCTTGAAAAAACTGCAAAGCTCAAGAATTTTTCACTCACCCAAGATTGCCAAAAGGTGCGAGGGGAGAAGACAACCATCTAGCTTTCCAAACACTAAATGTACAACATACACTTCATAGCAGTTTGATTCTTTTTAAGCACCTTGAGCAGTGCTATCCCCAAAATATGTGAATAAAGCATAACAACTTGTTCTTTTTAATTGCACCAGTACAAAGTATTCAGGATATCAATCACTTAAGATAGCAATGGTGCAAGATAGAAAGAATAATTTGTTCATTTTTAAACCCAAATATGAGTGTTCCCAAGAAATCAATCCTGGTCTTACTTTGCCAACAAAAGAAAATACGAGTGTGAGTCAACAAAAATAAATCGTTTTGTGTTTGTTCTTTTTATGCACCAAAATCAAAGTTCCTAATTATGAAAACTTGGAAAGAGATCATTTTTAGAGAACCTTAATTGAAATGTTTGTTCTTTTTATGCACCAAATGATAATTCCTGACTTAGAAAAACTTTGAAATGGTTCATTTTTAAGAGCACCAAAATGAAATATTCATTTTTGTTGTTCTTTTTAAAGCATCAAATAAAAGTTCTTATTTTAAGAAAACATGAAAATGATTCATTTTAAGAGCACCAAAATGAAGTATACATTTGGGTTTGTTATTTTTTAAGCACCAAATAATGATTCCTACTTTAAGAAAGCTTGAAATGGTTCATTCTAAGAGCACCTTAAAGACAAAGTGTGTTTGTTCTTTTTATGTACCAAAACAAATATTCCTTATAACTTAACAAAAAAAGTTTGTAAATCTAGAGTGCTTTGACCGTTCTTCTTCCCTATAGAAAATGAGTTAGTGTTTCTCAAACCTTGCATACAAACATGTTAGCACCTATCACACATTCAAAAGTAGGCATCCGTTAGCAAAAAATTAGTTACAAATTTGCAGATCTCAAACATAGGTCTATCAAAGAAAATACACATAAATCATAATCAAGTGCACTCTTTATTAGAGAGTAAATGTGTAGGTTTAGAGCAAGTGCACCCTCTTTCATCAATTAGATGTGCAGAAAAAAGCGTGTGGTTCTTGGTGTCAACTGCGTAGTTTTTAGAGTCAAGTGCACGGTTTTCTTGGTAGGCAAGTGCAAAATTTTCTAGGACAATGCATGAAAACTTCTCTAGAAGCAATTTTGGAACCTGCAACTTCAAAAGTTCTTGATAGACAAGTGCAAACTTTTCTAGGATAGTGCATGAAAACTTCTCCAAAAGTGATTTTGGAACCTGCAACTTCAAAAATGGCTCATAGAAACATTAGCATAGGGGACCATGGTCCCACTATGTGTGCTAGAATGTGTAAGAGGGGAAATGATAGATGCAAACAAGATAAATGCAATTGAAATCAGAATCTAATCTAAGATCAAGAACATAAATCTAAGATCTAATCCTACACTTACGAAATAAAACTAAGCTATTGAAAACATATCATGAAATCCTATGATTATCAAATTGAATTCAAAACAAATCAAAGTGTTACCATCCCTTATCAGAGTGTTTTCGCTTGATGTTGGATTGTTTGTATCACTGTGAAGCCTCCATAGTTCGTGTGTGAAGCTTTGAAGAATGATGTGTTTGGTTGATCGAAGGTATGTTGAAGCTCTATCAATGGTGATCTTGACAGTACTTCATTGTGCAAAATAGGTTGATTCTTTAATCCTTTTTTGTGAGGAAAGAGGTTTATTATATAGAAAATGAGATTAGAAACAAATGATCAATATTAAACAATGTTGAATCAAGATCGATGGTAGAGAGGTGTTGAGAGGATTTAGACATGAATAATCTATGCAAAGTAGATTGCACAATTTGCGTGATTGAAGAAATAGATTGAATGATCAATGGGATTGAAGAATAGATTGATCAGTCAGGAATAGATTGACCAGTCAGGGAATTGTAATTTTCTCAATTAGAAATAGATTGATTAGTCAGGATTAGATTGAGAAATTGGAGGATCATAATTTACTCAATTAGAAAAGTGGTTGAAAAGGGTTAATTAATTTATTCAATTCATTCATTCATTTTGGAGTTGAATGTGCAAATCAAGTTTGACTTTTGCAAGTAAAGTTGCATTAGTTTGATTTGATTTTTTATAATGATTTGAATAGTTTGATTTAATTATCCAAATTTTAGAGGGAAAGTGTCATAATTAATTTATTATGATTTAATAATTCAATTAACTTAGGGGAATACGGTGATTTAGCAACATAATTAAATAATTGGTATGATTTAACTAATTAGGGTGAATAAAGTGAAGATTAGGACTTTATTAAATAAATATAATTTTAATTTGTCAAAATTGATGAAACATGAATTAATTAAATAATGTCGTTTTATTCAATTAATAGCAGAAATAGGGTTTTTAGGACTTTATTAAATAAATGGAATTTATTTAATTTGTCAAGAACAATGAAAAAGTGAATTAATTAAACAATGCTGTATTATTCAATTAATAGGGGAAATTAGGGTTTCAGATGATTTTGATGTGAAATTCAATGATGTTTGATGATAATGATGTCGATGATGTGAAAATGTCGTTTATAGTGTGTGATAGGTGTTAATTCAATTTTACATGTCTACAATTATATATTGATTTTTATATATTAATACTTTTTTTTTTAATAAACGAATATTCGTTTCTTAAGTGTAAATAATAGATATCCATTTCTACCATATATTCAATATTAACATATATCTATTTTGCTTTAGTATTTGGCTTGGGGGTGACCAACCTGAAAAGTTGACATCTTCAACGTGTTTATAGGGGTTGTAAGAATTTTTTGAACTTCACCCTTCATGTTGACTTTTTTTCATTCGATTTTGATGAAACAAAAAGAGTTTGTTCAACAAATTGACATAATTCTACCAATATAAAATATGTTTTATTTTGAATTTAATAGGTAATTATTATTGATTTTCTACATGCACTATGTGTAAAGTCTTGATTGATAGGTTGATTAGAAAACATCAATACATTTTAAAACGTTAAACATTTTTTGAATCTAAAAGATGTGTCACACACTATGCTTCATAAATTATAGTTAAAAAAATTAAATTTCATAGTTTTTTGACCAAGTTAGGGTGGACGGAAAAATGGGTTAATATTTTTTAAAATTCCTACTAGAAATTCATAACTAAATATTTACTTGTAAAAAAACACAAAATAATATGCATCACATCTAGGCATGTATCCTCTACTTATATTGAAAGATTCAGAAAAAAAAATTATTTTGCTTCCCATTAGGGTGGTCGAAAAAACACCTGATTTTTACTTTTCTCTTGAAAATTTAGCACTACTTCATTGAAATTTCAAATTTTCACCAAATAGATTTACATTTTTCCAAAAAAGGACTAGTAGCTTAGAAACTAAATTCAATTTTCTGCAAATTTTGTTCTTACATATTTTTCAAATTATGTTAATAACTTATTCAAATTTTTATTTCAAGTTGTGTAACTCTATTTTTTTTTAAATTTCATTGCCACTTAGGAGCCTAGTTTGGACTCCCATGATCCTACACTGACCCAAGTGTTGAAATTTTAATGATTTTGGAAGACTTATCGAAATCCGACAAGGTTGTGACAACCTTGTTGGAACCTGACAAGGTTGTCATAACCTCTCCAATTCTTGAAATTAATTTTCAAGCAAAAAAAATGGTAGACGAAAGTTTCACATGGTTTGTAACTCCTATCAGCACCTGCATTAGTCTTGACAACTACTCAATGGCTCTACATACCTGTAACGCCCCGCCTTGGTAACCATTAAAACATAGTGTAAAGAGTGAAATTAACTAAACAATTTTTTTAAAAAAAATATATTTAATTTACACAATTGCCATAAGGTTTCCAAGACGACATTACTCAAACCTAACACATAAACTCAACACGTTAACATAAACATAATACAAATTTAATGCCAAGAATGGTTCAGTTTACAAAACTTATTACATTCGAGAATCCATAGGTTCAGATTACAACAAGAGAGATTTTAATAAATCTCAATACATCCAAAGATGGTACAATATAAACACTCTTATACAAGAGGTACCTTTTACAAAGCATATAGTGATCATATCACAACTGACATCCATATCCACAAACATGCTCCGCATCCACAGTCACGAACAATGAAGTAACTAGAACCAACTGCAAGCATAGGACCATCTACAAGAAAATACTAGGAAGGTGTAGCACGGTTTCCTCCCGACCACGTGGAACCCAAAGGTCCACTCCCTCTGTGCTAGGAGATAATGACAGGTCCACAAGCAAAGAAGACAACATAACGATTACGTGGTTTACAAATTCACATCACGACATAACAATTACAAATCATAACAGATACAATCCCAGTAACAAATCACATCAAATATAAATCTGAACACAAGGATCACCATCATGGTATAGACTAAGAGTGTCATCACACTGTCAGGATAGGTTACCCTAGTGAATCTTCCTAGACTACCGGCCCTCTCCAAGAGTTACCCTGGTAGCCTCTACTGATTCCCGGCCCCTATGCAGACCAATGTGGAGTCACTTCATCTTTCAAGAGGACAAGATGATGACTTGCCATTCCAGGCCTTCTCAACCTTTTCTCAACCTGAACGAGCGTTAAGACAGTAGGTGAGGCACACTTTTATCTGAATTATTGTTTATAACTTCCCAACCCATAATTCATTAGTTAGGTTTTCACTGAATTAACACACCTATGATAGGTTACCCAGACAATCACTTCTGGATTTCAGCCCCTACCGCAAGCCACTCTTCTATAACATGACTCAACATATAATCAATCTAGGGGAAGCTATCGAGCACAAAAATCAAAACCAGTATGTTTACATCCTTCACTAGAGGCAAATCATAATCTCTAGGATGTCACTTCAAACGACCACAAAATGATACAAAGCTATACCCCCACATAAGATAATTGTAATATGAGCATCATGATAAAAATGTAATAATCTTACAAATTCCACTTTTCAAGCTTTTGATGAAATAAAAATAAACATCATCAATATTACATTATATACACACACCAAATAGTTACAATCTACCAAACTTCATGAGTTAAACGTTCATAATAACAATTTATTAGTATTAACATTTTTCTTGTAATTTCAAAGAAAACAAAATACATCTATATTCAATAGAGTTAGGATTTTTTTAAATCCTATGCATTCATATCTTAAACACTTAAAGGAAGCCTAATACACTAATATATAAATATATGTGTATAATAGCAAGAAAGAGAAAATTTTGCTTTATTCCATTTAATACTAAATTAATTCTCATTGTAAATAACAAACTTAAAATTATAACTTTATGATATTTTTTGAATCATAAATTTTCATTTTACCAATCTTAGGCGCTATAATCTTATATATATATATTAATAGTGTTAACATAAGTTAATAATAAATTAACTGCCACTCCTATTTTTAGCAAGGACGAAAAGTGATCCATACGCATAAGTAATTAGCAAAGTTCAGAAAAGTGTGAATGGTTCCATGCAAGATGCCTAATAAGATAAATGAAGTGATCCATACCATTGCACGTCAGACTTAAGTCTACTAAAAGAAACTTCTAATGAAAATTGATAACTACAATTTTCTTTGCCTTAAAATTCTGAGAGAATTGTGCCCATGAATCAATGCTGAACTTAACCATTGTCGCAGTAAAGAACTCTCTAGCAGTAACTTATAGTTACAAGCATAATACTAATCTATTGCATGATATAATATATCTTCATCAACAGTGGTACAAAGAATGGACGAAACATTCAAAAGTTATACTGGATAATGTTTAAGAATCAGACACTCTTCTGATATCATGCAGTGCTGAAGACACAAGTAGAACCATTTATAAGGGAAGAAAAACCAGGATAAAGAAGTAATTTTGTACGCAAAAGAGTCAAATTGGGACGTAGGATATTGGTATTTAAAAAAAAAAAAATTAAAAAGAATGGATGATAACGTATTTAAAGCTGGATGGTGGAGAGTTGACAGTTTGCTATGTTGCTTTACCTGCTAGCATCTTTCCTGGCACAATACATTCTCCAAGTTCGTATGATGGGGTCACCGCCAATTCAAGCAGTCTACTCTGTAACGCCCCCCCATAACCATTTCTATTTGGAAGTCAAGGGCTGTCTCTTGAAACAATGGAAGAAAGAAATTCAGAAGGAAGGTCGATTGCTTGCCACTTGATCATACAGGGAACGTTTTCATAGACAATACACACAGGGACGTTTTCAAAGTTAAATCTCACTCTAATCCCTTACAGAGGCTACGCACTTTTTGTATGGAGGTTAAAATATCAACTGGATTTGTAAACTATAAATACTATTTCCTTTTATTCAAAATGAATAAAATACAGAGATAATACCACTTCTACCAAGCGGACTGCGTAGTAACATCTTATGACAAATTTGAGTAAAGATTCCACAAAAGATTATCAATCTACATGTATCCTAAATCCGACATGGGGTTCATTATGCTGTCCATAAACTATATGCGCGATTGGGTTCAAGAATCTTAGACATATGATAACTTAAGTGAAGTATATTTGTTTATGGCACAAATTGTGAAAGGAAATCTATATTTAACAAAATGAAATATATAAATCTAAAATTAATAGTACAATATTTTCATATTTTCCATAAAGAACGATATAAAAGAAATGATAGCTATAACTTCAGAGTTTCAACCTTTAAAATACTACTTAGACTCATTCAGTACGCTAAATTAAACATATGTATAAGTCAACAGATATACAGGGAAATTCAATCTCTGTTTTCAGATCTAAGAATTTACTCTAAACTCCATTTCATCGTTTTCTTAGCATTTAAATTTTAACAATATTTTCAATAATCTTTGACTGCTTATTCTAACTATTTCTCTGTTTTATTTGTAGGTTTGATATATCATTAATCTTTCCAAACGTTCAAAGAAGAAATTTACTAAAACTTAAAAAGAAGAAAACCTAGTTAATCTGGGAATCGAGCTGAAACGAATTCTGAAAACTTTGCTGATTCCTCGATTAATTTTCCAGACTTCGACGGTGAGATTCAAATCAAAACCCCTTTTCAAACACGCTTGTGAACAAAACCTTAAAGAAAAATTCTTCTGAAAATAATTGCCGTGAATCAAAATTGCTAAAAACTGCTGCTGTAAGAAATATTCCCGTGAATCTTTTAAATCCCTTCCTTTTTCCATATATTAATTCATGCAATAAAGACTTCAATCATTCCCTTTTAACTGACAGTACAATTTGCATCGAAATTAACTCATTTAGTCCAACTCACTCTTCAAAATATCAGAACAAACCTTTAACTAACAATCAAAGATTCTTATCTCGTCAAAAATATCTTGCTTTAAAAATAACTATTTCACATAATTCAAGTTGCACAATTAAATCAGCAATAATAATATTTTAATTAAAAGCATTGCAAGGAATTAACTTTCATTGATAAATTCAACAACTTATTTAATTTAACTTAATAAATTTAAATCACAAACGTTGGTATAAACATTAATAAACATTTAATAAAATAAATATTAAATATGCAAACACAAAACAATGTATATATGAACACAACAAGACAAACTGGACTACATGGGGTAACACAGAGATACTCGTTCGAAAATGAACGATGGTTTAAAAGGACCTGTCAATACCTCTGACAACATATTTATAATGAATTAGGGTACGCTCAGACCTAATAAGCAGGTGGAGCCGTTACCCGGTACCTGTGCCTACAGGAAAACATCAAGGTTAAAACATATATATATACTCATGTTAGAAAACACACCGTGAATAAGAATTGCAGCATAGCAGGGTACTCATGAATGAGTAATGCTACACTGTCTTATTCACCAACACAAACGAGCAAGATCAATCATAAACAATCATAACAACAGGATAAACATAAGCAATACTCATAAACAATAAGCCACATCATGAATGAATCTATCACAATATCATCAAACTAATCACCTCAACATAACAACCACATGAAAAATCATAAGCTAATAAACCATATCAGATATATGTCTATCTCAATATCATCAAACTAACATAACCAGAAAACTAGGATGTCAATGTATCATCTGCAAAATCAAAACTACATAATATCCAATATCACTTCTAAAAAGAAACAACATAGTATTATAATAAACTAAAGCATCTATCAATCAAACCGAAACAACTATGATAGGATGTCATAGCGAGAGGGTCACTACAATACCAGTCACCCTTCATGAAAAATGAATTAAAAAAAAGCCTTATCGACATTTTTTTGGTTGTGAAAACTATTGAATGAACAAGACAACTAAGAGGGGGGTGAATTAGTTGTAGAAAATTAAAACATCAAAACCCTCAATAGTAATTAGATCCACATGCATTCATTAAACCCTTGTTGATGCAGTGTTTTCACACTTTCTCAACACAGGTAATGCATAGGTCCATCACCTTTCTTGAAAGGAGACTTCCAACACCAAGTTGCTGAAAATTGCCCCAAGGTCTCTCAGGTGCTAGGTCATGACTTGCAGGGAATTCCTCAGTTGATGTTTGATGTGATTTCGCTGGTAATCACAGGGTGGGCTTATGAAGCTAGATACAAAATGGATCTTACAAGTTGAAGTTTCTTGGAATGGGAATTGATGTGCACTTTGTTGCAGGTTCAAACAACAATTTGAAACTCTAATAGTTTCTTTAAGTTTTAGTTTTACAATGTGCAATGAACCTTAGTATAGGCTATTTCTAAAAAAAAGGGGAAAAGAGTAGGGAAGATGAGAGTTTCCTGGATCTGCAACTAATTATGAACAGTGATCATGGAGGTTCTACTATGGACAATTTCCTTCAAACATGATTCAACTTAACCAAGAAACCTACAGTATCATGAAATTTGTGCTATCCTCTAAGGTCTACAGATATTTTACCATTCATCCACCACATACATGCATGAATAAAGATAAAATTTTAAAGAAGCTTTAAGTTTTAACCCAGAATAACTTTACATAGCCATTTACCACCAACAAATAGTAAAAAGTATGGACTGGGAAGGCATCTACACAGCATAAATTTTCATAACCACAGAACAACATTACCAAATCGATCTAAGAAATCTAAAACCAACTAGAACAACAATGTAAATCTAACTAAAACATCTAACTATGGGAGATTGAATCATGAAACATGTAGAGAAACTCAGAAAATACACCAAAGTCAATGTATTTCCATTAAAATTTCTACAGCATGTCATTACAACAACTCAACTATCTCTTGAAAATGAGAGGAGACCCCCTATTTATAGTGTCCAAAAGGTAGAATGAATTTCCAAGATTAATTTGCATTATGTGGCCATGATTCATTACAAATTAAGGTTCTACCTACCCCACAATATTTTACAATTTAAAATACAACTTTGTCTTTATCCCTATTTTGTCCTCTAGTGACAACATTGTAGCATTTTGTCTTTTTGCTGATTTCCTTTCTATTGTAGCTATTCCTTTAGGAACTCTTCATCAATAATAGGGTTGTCTTCCTACTTCAAAGCTGCATACTCCATGAACTTCAGAAGTAATGGTTGGAGCTTGTCCACGTCTACGATTTCATATCACAGCACCTAATAACTCCACTCTTTGGATTGTTCAGTGAGCTTTTCCCAATCTTCATCATACTTGGTAGTGTGGTACTAGAACAACTCTGACTAGGCGAAGGCTCAGGCAGCAAAGCTCATGAAATTAGTAGTAATTTCATCTGACATCCCATCCTCAATCTTCTTCTAGAAATGGGGCCTTATCTTCTACGGATCTATTTGTATGGTAGGCATATCATATCCTATCAGTAACTTCAAGTATCAAGTACAAACCACTCTAATTTCCTTAGCCCACTTGATATCCACATTCACCTTATCGAGCACCAAATCCAACCTTTCTTTTCGATTGACAAAGTCTCACTTCCATACATCCACTAGCCAGTGGTCATCCATTTTGAAGGCGAGCTCCTTTTCCCAAGTCACGCTTGGAAATTTAAGAATAGCCTCAATATTCAGGTAGGTGGACTCATATCTTTCTGAGAAGTTAGTACAAAGCTTCCTCGTACCCTCAAGAGACTATTGGAGATCCAAGAATTTTTTAGTTGACTGGACAGCACGATCGATGCCCATGTTTCCAATGTATAGGACCTACCGGAACCAACTTTTTGTAGTCTTATCCAGGTTCTTTCTCTTTTCCAGCTTGTCTATTTACTCTTTTGATAGCAGTTGTGATGGAACCGTGCATGTGGTAGGTACTTCTTCCATGGAGGAGCATTATTGGATGTACGCCATCAGGTCAGCCACCTGTGCCTTAAGCTCTTCTTTTGAAATATTGTCCTATTGTATCAAGTGCACTACTGTGGCAACATATTCTTGGATGTGCTCTACCTTTTTCTCTCTAGTAGCCATTCCCAAATCAATGGTAGAGACATTGTAGCTTATCCCTTCTGTTCCCACTACTGGCATTACTACCTAGATAGTCCTAGATCCAAAGACATCCATCGTCACCTTGGATCTAATTTTGGGCTTCTTCTCCTTTTTGGTGTTTATTTGTGCCCTAGCTAAGATATCTTCCAACCTTGCTCTTGGGTCAGCCAGGGCAGGAGCTTTCTTCTCAAGCTGCTTTTCTAGCCATTCGGGCATAGCAGATTTTTCTTTAGGTGACTCACAATTATCTTCCCCCTCCTTTGTTTGGACTTCTATTTCTTTATCTCTAGGATCCTTTTCCTCCATTTTAGTGCCTTCTCCCTCTTCCTCATCAAAGTCTTGAATGAACACAAGGCATTTGATGGGGGACTTAGCATTACATCGTTCCCTGGGACCTTATGCTCTCTCAGTCTTTTGTTCCTCCTTTTCTTCAACCTCTTCATCTTGTTCATCCTTATGCATGGGCTCCTCAGGCTGTTCCATCTTGAGGATCTTGTCAGTTTGAACCTCACCTTCAGGTTTTTCCTCTTCTACATTCTCTTCTTCCTTGCGAGGAGGTGGCACATCTCCCTGCTATTCTTTTTATTTTTCTTCTTGTCCCTCGGAGAAAGTAATTTCTTCATCATTTTCAAGGATTACTTCTTGTTGTTCACCTGTAGGAAGCTCCAAATTTTCTTCTGCCTTGTCATCTTATTGCCCTTCTTCTTTGAGAGGTGACCTTTCTACTTCTTCTCTAACATTCCTTAATTTTTGGGCCAACTCCTCCTTAAGGTCAGGATCAAAATCTTGCACAATTAATTTTCTATCGGTGTCTTCTTCTTCATCTCTACTTTCAGAATATCATGTTTCTTCTTCTTCGCGAACCACCTTGTTGATTTGCAAGTGTTGGTACTCTGAATGTTCATGGTATTCATCTGCTTCCTCCTTTAATGCTTTTGTTGCTTCCCCATCTTGCCATTCCAGCTCCTCAAATATTTGCATTGTGGCTTCCAATGTGGGTGGTTCAGTCAGAGCCTTTAGGACAGGAACACTAGCAAGAACCTACACTAAGACAGCTTGGGTGGTTGAATTCATCAATACCTAGGAAATCTCAGAGGGAACATTATGCATATGCCATGAGAATACCTCGGGCAGTGTAAGTTTTGGTATTGGTATTTTTTCCATTGTTATCTGAAGTGATGTGGTGGGAGACATGGAGGCAGAGGAGGAATCAACTACCACAATTGGCCTAGTTGGTGAAGAAGAGGCAAGGTGGACCGCAATGTCCACTGTGGGCGGGGAGGTAGCCACCATAGATTGAGACAACGACGGAGGGGAAGTGGTGACGGAGGCAGCTGGTGGAGACTTGGGCTGACCTGCTTCCATTTCTTCCCCTTCTTGGAGTGGGTTCTCCAGAATGACAGGCCATGTAGAAGTACTATCTGACCTTTTATGCTTCTTGGAAGGTTCACCTTTCACGACCTTTCTCTCATACACCTTCAGGTTAGGCTATTGCTCCTCAGTTTTTTTCTTTTTCTGGGGCGAGCGAGTGGAAGAGACTTGGATGTTTCTCCTACTGAGGCTGTAGTAGCCCCATCATCTGTTTCATTGGGATCATTTTTGAGTCCTTCATAGGTCAAGACAACCCCCTGTTGCTTTAGTCAGGCTATTTTTCCATTGACCCATTCTTTGGTAGGAGCCTCACTTGGCTTAGTTATGATATCAAGGTCATCGACCTCTTGCTTGCTCCAGTCTATTGAAGGCAGTGGCAAGTTAGCGACTGCATTGTACCTAGGATCCATAATTGTTCTTTCATCTTCCTCAACTTGATCAGGTACAGGTAACAAGTTCACCCTTTTTACGAAGTAGGCAGTCATTCACATGTAGTGTCTCATACGCACCTCCTTATCATCTTATCAATTTTCCCAGAAATCTTCAACATGATGCAAATGGCCATAGTCAAGTCCAAGTTCCTTCCGTATATGCCCATAACGGTCGATTCGTGGACAGGTCGTATGAAGTTGGAAATGATATTCAGCTAGCTCCTTCTCTAAATTTATGACACACTGAGAGGTTTACATCTTGTACATCCCTTGGCCAAAAGAAAGAGGATAAGGGATTCCCACCAAATGTTTGCTACTGAGGAGAGTATGTACATGTCGTAGCTACCGAGAGAGTTCCAACAATATAATCTTGTCATTAGGATACTGGGGCAGCTTGTTCAGCCTTTCTGTGTAGCCTTGGGTGCGAATGTATGTGAATTTGGGGTATTGAATGAACAAAAAGGTGTATTGTTTGAGGAACACCTAAGCACTATGGGAGACACGCCTTTCGAAATCACCTCCAAGCAGCCTAACAATGTGACCTACGAAAGCATCATTCACCTTACAGTAGTCCTTTTGAAATTTCTAAACTGCAACTGAGGGTATCTATCATAAACCTTCAATTCCTGACTAGATTCTTCATATGGAGCCCTAAACAGTCCATTATACTGCTTCTTCTCAGCCAAAGAATAGACCAGATAGGACGTCATATAGAACTTGGAGGTCTTTCTAACATTCATGAACTGTTGATGGAAGCAATCCTTGATTAACTCTCCCCAGTAGAATGTAGTCTACGTGGTATCATCCTCCTTTCCATGAAGAATTTTTTCAACAAAGAAAACCATCCACTCATGGAAGTATGCAGCGGTTGGAAAACCCATCACTCGGCTTAGCAGAGTTACCCAGTCATGATCATCTTCAAAGAAATCACTGCGGAAAATTTCTTGGGGAACTTTTGCAGCGATGCCCCTTTTTTTCTTTTAACCAGTATTTGTTGATGAGCTTCTTACATACAACGAGATCTGCATCCCACATTACCTTTTAGTCTGAGATAGTAGGGATCTCCATTACTCTAAAGGTGGGGATATGGAAAGTCTTTGTTATTTCCTGGGGAGACATGTTAGCTAGAATGTTCCCATCCCTATCTACTATTGTATGAGTCTCAAGTTGGTATGATTTCCTACAATCCATGACCAATTTAGGAGCTACAATCGATGGAGGAAAGCCTGCAGCCTTGGAAATTCCACTTTGTTGAATTAGCTGGGCATTGTCTATGGTTGGGTTGATTCTGACCCTCTGTTTGAATTCGTCAATATCGATGTGACCAATATTGGTATCTACGATTTCTTTCCAATTCATAATGACCTTTGAGTGCAACAGCTCCCCCTAGAATTGGTACTTCATTTGGTCATTATCCTCTTTCCCATGAGGAGCTACGCCCAATTTCTTTCCTTTGTCCTTTTATGTAGCTGCCCCCGAAGATCCTGCACCTGATTCCATATATCCTGCAGACAAAGGCATGATAAGTGCAACTGAGCATAAAGACATCAATTTTAGCCAAAATCCTTGTTAATGAAGTCAGGTTGGATAATACATCATTCATGAAACCAAACATTTTCTTCAAGATGTCATCAATAGTTTACTGGAGGGATTTTGTTCAACCTAGGCCCAAGGGGTCGGACTTCCCTAGCAAGATTGTTGTTGTGAAGGGTGAACAAGGCAAGGAAATCTGTGTGGTTCCTCCAACTTCAAGTTTGGATGATTTGAAAGGTTTATGCAAGGGAGGGTTCAATTTGAGCATGTGGGTCAAGGCTTGTTTCCATATCAGAGGTCGTTTGAATCATATTTGGAGCACTCAGAGGTGTGAGGCAGGAAAGTCATTGGGAGTTTGTTGTTTGGAACAGCTCTGGTGAGACAGTGTTCTGGGGTCAGAGTTTCAAAGTCTGGGACCCGTGAGCTTGAAGGATGGTCATTGTAACTTAGGCATTTTAAGTGCATAGACCCAATAGGTCAGGAAGCCGGTGGAGAATGGTCATTTGAAAATAGTGGGCATTGAGCGGAAGTCCGGTGGGAGCCACCCAACGAATTGAACCTGACATTGTGCTTGGCTTCTAGATTTTCTTCATAAAAACTTTCACAGCGATCAAAGTGGCAGGCCTCGAGGAGTGGAAGGATGGGTTGGAATTTCCCCTTGCATCGGCTAAGACAAGACGACATCCCAACGAAGGAGGTTCAGAGGAGTGGGCCTGGCGAAGGCAAATGTCTCTTAAGTTTTATCGCTTATCGTTCATGTGGAAAATGGAGACTTAGGACCCAGAGGGCAGAAGACAGTCGTCTGATGGTTGTTTAAAAATGGTGAAGTCATCACGAAATTCCACGGGTAGAACTCCATGAACCGGAACTCGAAGGACACAAAGGATATAACATTTCATTTTCTTAACTCAGACGACAGAAGACAAGGTGGATCCCGAGGCCTAGGTGGATGGAGTCATTACATTGTTTGAAAAAGTGAAAATGACACAACAGCCAGAGGACAAAATCCCATGGGAGCGGACCCAAGAAGCATGAAGGAGGCTAAGATTTCAAGTTTATTTCCAAGGCCCAACGGCGACCCATCAAAGGAAATCTGGGGTCACGGGCCCGTGGAGGCATCCCACCATTTGAATTTCATTTTATTTTGAAGTTCTCTAAATGGAGACGGGGAGACTTGGGTCCAGAAGGCGCAAACACCCTGTGTGAAGAACGGTGTTGAGATGGTGAAGCTCCGAATTTGGTTTACATGATGTTCTGGAGGTTTTCTTGGAATTCCACCACATGGGTTTTTAGGTTTAGCCCTCCTTTATAAATGAATGTATTTTTATCCCCAATTATTAATTGTTTTGACACAAACTCACTGAAAAGCACAAAGGAAGGAAAAATGGCAGACTCACCACAAGACCCCAGTGAAGAAGGCAACTAAATCCTCAATGAATTGGCAAATGAGGGTAGCAGGCACAAGGGCAGCGAGCGATGAAGGCACAAGACTTCTCAGACTTCACTCTGAACTCCTCTGGCCAACCTGACATATGAAAATGATGGGTTGAACTAGATATTTATACCCCTAATCAACATTTAATACACCCATTAATGCAAGTACGGAAAATGAAAAGGTTGGTGAGTTCAAACCTCAAGATGACGGTGAGAGATTTGGGACCTAGAGGCTGGAGGGATGCTAGCAGACGGTCGCTTGAAAAGTTTTGGAAACCATCGGCGAAGGAAATTTTAGGGGTCGATGGTTGGAACTTTGGTGGAGGATGGATGTTCAAAACATAAAACATACAATGGAGTCTCGAGCAGAGAAGTCCAGCAGAGCGGGCCTGACTCAAGTGAAAGATAGTTTGCGGTAAAAGTCATGAGGACGGAAATCAAGAGCTAGGGGGCACGAGAAGGTGAAGGCCTTTAGCCATTTTGGAACAACAAACATGCAACAGAGTTCTGGCAATGGAAACTTGCTAGGAATGACCCATGAGGCCCCAAGGCTACTAGCAAAGGAAAACTAGGAAAGGAACTCTGCGAGGACCCAAGACTTAGCAAATTTGGAGGAGACAAAACATGGTCAACTTAAGATGAGACTTTGGAGGCACTCTGACCACTTAGGACACCAAAACGAGGGCACACAAAATGAGGCGATGACAAAATGACCTGGCAAGGTGAAGGAAAGAGAGGGTCCATGTTTCAAACGGGGCGTGTGTGTGTTGAGGGCACAACAAATGGCAACTCTACTAGAAAGAATGCTCCTGAGTGTTCTGAGGGTAAGTGTTCATTTAGAACTTAGAATCTCTAGTTTCGCAGACCATGGGCTGACTTCCAAAAGTGAACTAAGAGAATAGGGTCCTTATTTGGGTCTATCTACAAGACATCTCAAAAGTATGTGTGCATTGAATTTGTTCCTTTCCACAGAAATTGTGACAGGAAGCGGCTAATCCAACCAAGCAAGCTACATAAACTGTCCAACACCAAAAGTAACTTGGACATTGTCACGCTGCCAATCAAGCGTCCATAGCCCCGACGGAGTTGTCATTGTGACCCCATGAATATTTCTCCAATGCTAGCTAGGCGTCCATAGCCCTAGTAGAGTTATTCGCACACCCATACGGTTGATTGATTTCACAATTTTATTTCCTTTCTCTCTTTCTTTTGTTGTTTCTTTTTTCACTTATCTTTTTTCTCAACCATGTAAGCACTTAAGCCTACGATGGGTTTGAGAACCACAGTGGTCACTAGAGTAGACTCAAAAAAAATTCACTTACTAGGATATCATAGCAGCCATTGTACAGCTCTTTGGAAATAATTAACATGTGTTTTGTGCAAGATCTGAGATGTATGTAAAAGGATTCAACCAAGGGTCAAGTTCTAAGGCAGAGTTTAAATGAGGAAGTAATTCCTAGGAAAATTTTAGGGAACAATAGTGGAGAATGAATGTTTAGCCAAATAACATTAAGGACGGACAACAAAGTGCACCATTCATTGAATGAGCACGACCACCACATCAGAATGAACGGTACCCTTTTCAAAGGAAAATATTCGGGAGACGAAAAAAACAAAACAATGCAAAACAAGAAAACACAAACAAAGCAAAGGCAACCTAACCTAACCTATGTACAAATATTTACAAAGAAGAGCCCGACAAAGCTTAGGCTTGGAAGTAATGCTTTAGGTGTTTTACATTGACTGGCAACAAGACGTCTTCACCAGTTAAGGTATTTAGGTGGAAAGAATTGTCTCCCAAAATTTTAGCTATCTGAAAGGGGCCAAGCCAAAGCTTGTCAAATTTTTTATGTCCCCCTTTCTTTTCATGGGCCTTGTCCTAGTACAAGACTAGATCTACAATTCTAAAGGCCTTGATTTTAGCTCAGCGGTTGAACCAATGTTTAACTACACCCTGGTGCTTAGCAAAATTTCCTATGGCACGATCTCGTACTTCTTCTAAATGTAAGGGCTTAGCTAACTGAGCTTCTCTACAGTCTCCCCCTTCGTAAAATTTGTTGATAAGCTGGAGAGTGGGAATCTTCAAGTGGATCACAAAGACAGGTTCTAGGCCGTAAACCAAGTGAAATGGAGAATCACCAAGGGAAGCCTTGTGGTGAGTGCGATCTTCCCAAAGGGTGAATTGAAGCTGGGTATGCCAGTCCTTGGGATTCCTATCTAGTAATTTTTTTATCATTGTTATCAAATTCTTGTTCATGGATTCAACAAGGCCATTTTCCTAGGGATAGTAGTTGGATGAGAACATAAGGGCTATGCCATAATCAAAATCCTAGCCAACAAATTTTAATGAAGCAAACGCAGGTCCATTATCACACACTAATGCATAAGGGCAATCGAAGCAATTTAAAATGAAACTTTCCAAAAAAATTGTAACTACTTTAGTTGTGCATTGCCTACATCCAATTTCCTTCATCCATCTAGTGCAATAATTAGTAGCAATAAGAATGTACCTATGTCTCATAGATGATGGAGGGCTTACCAGACCAATGAAATCGAGACCCCATTGTGCAAACAGTCTCACCTCCAGAATAGGTTGTAGTGGTATAGTAGCATTTTTTTCTTTGGTAGCAGCGGTCTGGCATGTGTGACATGAGTGAACATGACTATGAGCATCCTTGAAGACTGTCAACCAATAATATCCTACCCTTAGTATTTGATGTGTGGTGGATGGTCCAGATCCGTGACCAATTTTGAACTTGTCATGGAACTCCCTTAGGACTCGAGCTGCTTCCTCTCTGCCAAGGCATCTCAAGTAGATACCCTCATGATTCCTTTTATACAATATGAATCCTTGCATAATGTAGTTGTTGCTTTTCAGGTGGAGGGCACACTTCTGAACTCCTTGTAGGTGGGGCAAACACTTATGATTCAACAAATAGTAAATGGAATCTTCATACCATTCCCATGGAGAAACATCCCCCAGCTGATATTGTTGCACTGTGATTTCAGGCCCCGCATCTACTACTGCTTCAGCAATTTAGGATGAACAAATCCACTTGGATAATTCTATTTTTTTATAATTATTTTCATTTATAAAAAGAAAGAAAATAAATTTGTGTTATCTTTGTCACATATCCCAACTCTGATACAAGGATTGAATGTGTTATGGGTCAATGGAAATGCCTCACTCTAAGATAACATGCCCTAGTAACCTCCCTTTCGTAACCTCGAAAATGCACTTCTTGGGATTAAGGGAGACACCAAACTCTCAGCATCTTTGGAAGACCTTGCATAAATCTAAGACATGATCATTCTACTTTTTTGAGAACACCGTAAGATCATCCATGTAGATGATGATGCACTTCCTAATCAAATATTTGAATGTAATATCCATAGCGCATTGGAAGGTTGTGCCAATGTTAATGAGCCCAAATGGAATTCGTGTATAGGAAAAAGTGCCCCATTTGGTAGTGAATGTTGTCTTATGGTGATCTTCGTACTGCACCATCATTTGGTTATACCCTGTGTACCCATTGAGGAAAGACATCATTTGCAAGCCATTGATGATCTGCAGCACCTCATCCAATGAAGGCACTGAGTATTTGTCTTTCTCAGAAGCTCTATTTAAATTGTGGAAGTCAACACATAACCTAATTTCCCCATTCTTCTTTATGACCGAGACCAAGTTGGCTACCCATGTAGAATGCCTAACTGGGAATATAATTCTTGCTAAAAGCAATTTCTACACTTCTTTGTAAATGATGGGTTCTAGCAAGGCGTTGACAGGACGTTGCCACTGGCGGAATGGCCACACTTCTATCTTGAGAGGGATGGTGTGCGTGATGATGTAGGTCTCATAAGTCTTAAGGTCTTCATAGCTCCATTCCACCACATCGTGATACTTTCATAAAGCATCCACAATCCCTTTCATTTCTTCTAAAGTGCACACTTTCCAATAAAAACATTTTTGATCTCCTCGGTTGTTCTGAGGTTGTGAGTGTCACACTGGTTGCTTATGGTTTCCTTCTTTGTTTTTCGATCCTAATCTCTAATCTTATCCAAGTCAAAAATGCATTCCAGCTAAAAGACATCATAGCTCGTGATGAAATTGAGGATGTGCTTATCATCATTGAAGAATTGAAAGTGAGTGAAATTATCTGGAACAGACGGTGTAGAAATCAGCTCCATAGTAAATTTCTTGAGGCCTGATAAGGATAGGGGTTGCAATGTGCTAGCTCTTTGAGCCAAAGCATCAACCATATGGTTTTGAGCATGAGGGATCAACTGTATATTGAATGTGTCTATCCCTTCTAGGAGATCCCAAACCCTATGCCTATAGTTTTCCAATCTTCAGTCATTATAGGAGTACATCTTCCTAACATGTTTGACTACCAGCTCAGAATCACTGAAAACTTGCAACATTTTAACATTTTTCTTCAAGGCCATCAGAAGACCATGGACTAAAGCTTCGTATTCCACTACATTATTAGTACAATAGAATTGAATTCTATGGGAAGTGAAATAATTCTTACCCATAGGGTTGATTAGCTTGAACTTGGCGCCAACTCCTTGCTTGGACTTGGATCCATCAAAGCGTAATGTCTAGAATTTGGAAGGCTTTTTGACGTCGAGGCCACTAAGGTGATTATTTCCTTTAGGATGTGAGTTGTCATTTACAACTTCCAAAGTAGGTAGTGGCTTGGTATGGTGGAGGGAAGGCTGCTCCGATGACATTTCCTTCTTGGGAGTGGCTAATCTCTTGACGTGTTCTACTATTGTTTGGCACAAGCAACACTTAAACTCAGAATGAGCATCATCGTGTACCCTGCACCAATTTGGAAGCAAGAGCTCCTAGAAATTCATTCTTTCCCCTAGGCTGAGTTGATTTTGTATGCACTTCTTAAAATCCCAGAATCCATCCAAAAATCCCAAAGTGTTATCCTTATGGGTTTCCTCATCATCGGCTTCTACCAACATCTCTGTGCTATGAGGTGTATGGTTTAAATCAACTATAGGGATGCATTACACAAGTAGGACCTCATCCACCATCCCTTCTTGAATCTGTGCAAGTAGGACCTCATCCACCATCCCTTCTTGAATCTGTGCCTCTTCTTGATAAGAAAAGGGACAATAATTCCCCAACTTAGTTTTAGAAAATAACACCTCATTCAAGTTGTTATATTTAGTGATCATGAACTTCATGCATGGATCTCGATCGATGCAGATTTGATTGGGAATTCCTTTCCATGGCAACCACATGTGCAAAAAATCTATGGCAGCATATCCATTCAAGGTGCGGGTGAATTCCCATCCCAAGATGATTCCATATGCATTAGGGATATCCGCAACTTGGATGTCAATGACCTGTTGCACCCTCAAGTCCATGACAATCTACATTGGGATCTGATTCATATCTCCCATGATATTTACCTCAGTTTTTTCCAATTTAGTCACCTTTTTCTTTGAAGGTGTGGAAGTAATCCCAAGGGCTTTACATACAGCTAGGGGCATGACGTTGGCCGATGCCCCAAAGTCAATCAAACAATTGTGTAGATATTTTTTGAATATCCAGATGGTAGTAAGGAAGGGTGGTGTTTCTAATTTCCCTTGGAAGAATCCCATAGGTGAGTCCACTTGGGATACTTGAGCTTTGTTTTTATCACCAGTCCTATCCTTGGTTTGTCTGGGTGACTGATCCTTAGAGATCTGCCTATTATTCTAGCCTGACCCTTTTATTGTCTGTTTACCTGTAGACTGATTTAAAGGAACATCCTTCCTTTTCCCTATGATGTCTTAAATCACAAGTTCCTTCCTGGTTTCTTTAAAGGTTCCCTCTTGGTTGGTACTTCTTGAGTTTCCTTAGAGGATGGGTTTCCATTAATTACCCTAAAGAAGGAATGCCTTACAACAAGGACTTTGAGTAGTTCAAAGGCAGATAGACTAATTTTTACCTTCTTGAATTATGCTGCTATATATTCACCCATTTGTTCAATATCGAAGTCAAAGGCTCAGTTTATGGAAAAGCTAGAAGGTTGGGCTCTCATTTGACTTGACTAGTTTTGGGATTGGCCTTGAGGCTGATTTTGCGACTGGTTTTGAGGCTAATTTTTTGACCTATCCCTATTGAAGTATTGGGTGGGCACATTGGGAAGCCAAAGATTATTGCTAGCATTTGGATCAAGTGGGGTACTAAAATTATTTGGCGGGGTAGAAGTTGTAAAGGTCCACCTGCCTACCTATTCCTAAGGAAGTAGGGAGTTGTTCTTTGGTGGAACGTGTGAACTTCATCTAGATGTGGTTCTTCCTCATCTGTTGGACCATTGTCTACTAAATCATAAAATTGGGGCAAGGTTTCTTCGTTACTTACCTCTTGCACTTCTTCATTCTTTATGGGTGTGACCTCAATCTTGGGCTCATTGCAGTTGCTCTACGGGAAGGGAGCTTGATTGACCATGAGGTAGGAAGAGTCGTAGGGCTTAGATGGGATGATGTCCCTGCAACTGGAACTATCAATAGCATTTTGGACCTCCACTTGAAATATTTCATTGGATGTCTGGAATTCAGGACAATGCAACTCGGAGTGTCTACTTCTCTTGTGAATCTAACACCATCTAGATAGAGCGGCCTGAGTGAGATACACTCCACTAGTCATCTTTTCATTGCTAGCAGGTTGGTCCAGGGGAGTAGGGACACCTCCATTATTGGGTTTCATATTCCATGTGTGATTTTTCCTTTGAGAAGGTCTCCTCTCAAAGTTTTGATTTGAATTCTACCCTCTGTCGTAATTTTTCCCAGAAGAGGTGATGGCTTCACGGTTATCCCTACCATCCCTATTATCTCTGATATCCCGATTAAGGTTAGCCTATAGCTAATTATTTTGATTTCTCAGGTGCATCATTTCTATGGAAATTTTCTTTATCATCTCAGTCAACTCTTCTAGTTTGTCTTTCTCGATGTTGCTCGGCTATGGTGCTTGATTTTGGAGAAAGACAGGTAGGGCCACTAGTTGGTTTTGATGTGTTGGAGGGATATCTGGTCCTGATAGGTATAATGGTGCTTGCAGCTATTGAGAGTACATCTACTCCTAGTGGGGAGCCTGTGGATAGGTCTGTTGTTGCTAAGGCTACAAGTAAGAAGGAACAAGAGGCGCATGATTCATTGGCTATCTAGGGTGTGGGATGATGGGCAGCTGAGGCACCTAGTTCATAAGAGGTTTTTGATGAGTGAATGCTTGGTTAAGCCCTTGAACCTGCATTGGATGAGCAATAGGACCCAAAGAGGGCAGCAAATTGGAGATTTTCTACCCCAAGTCAACACTAGCAACAATAGCCTCTGCATAAGCAGTCACTAGCATGGTGAGCGGCGGGTGCATCCTTTTTACCAATGCCGACGTAAGATTATCTAATGCTGCATAATAGATGGGTAGGGCCACAACATTGTTGTGCACATACGAATCTTGAAGCCTCATAAAGGCCTGATGGAAGTGATCATTTAAGGATCTGATTGCTTCATTAATTTCTCTTTAGATGCACATAAACTATCGGTATAGCTCTAAGGGGCTGATCAGAATTTTATATTTTTGCAGGAAAGCATCCCTCATGAGGTCCCATGTAGTAATGGACCCACTTGGAAAATTGAAATACCAATAGAAAGATTCCTCCCCCAGTGAGAATGGAAAGAGGTGACATGCGACATCTTCATGATCAATCTGCATATCTTTAATTGATGTTTTGAATATCTTGATGTGTTCTTCTGCAGTCCTTTGTGGGTCGCGAGGATTGAACTTCATGCAAAAGCTCTCTGAATTGTTGGGCATATCATGATAGGCATTGAAGTGCAATGAAGAGGGGTTTTGGGCTAACTACTCCATGAGTGGTGGCGGAGGTAGAATTTGTTGTTGAGGAATAGTAGTCTAGGGCTACACCTATTGTAAGAAAGTAGCCTGGGACTGTGCCTAGGAAGTAGCTGTTTGGACTGTGCCTTGGACTTGAAGGGCAAGGAGAGTGGAAACTCCCTATCTGAGGGAGATAAGAGGTGGAAAAGCAATTTGGCATGGTTGGGTGGAGTGGATGAAGGTGAAGGAAGTCTGCTGACTTTGAGGTTAATGGAAGGATTAAGGAGGTGAGGGTGAAGGTGAAGTGAATGGGATGGCAGAAGAAGAATAGGTTGCATTCTCCCTCCTAGTTCTTCTTGCTCTTGTAGGAGGTTGTAGTTCTTGGAATTCCCCTGCGTTTAGCGTCAACCTTAAAATTCTTCGCCACATCTCTGGGGAGAGCGAATCACCTTGATCCAACTTATCCCAGCCCTCCTTCTAGTGCTATCTCTATTGATGTGGTGTTTTGCACACTTTCTTAACACAAGTAATGCATAGGTGCATCACCTATCTTGAAAGGAGACTTCCAACACCAAGTTGTTGAAAATCACCCAAAGGTCTCTCAAGTGTCAGGTCATGACTTGCAAGGAATTCCTCAGTTGATGTTTCATGTGATTTCACTGGTAAACCCAAGGTGGGCTTACGAAGATGGATATGAAATAGATCTTACGAGTTGAAGTCTCTTGGAATGGGAATTGATGTGCACTTTGCTGCAGGTTCAAACAACAATCTGAAACTCCAATATTTTCTGTAAGTTTTAGCTTTACAATGTGCAATGAACCTTAGCATAGGCTATTTATAAAAAAAAAAGAGTAGGGAAGAGGAGAGTTTCCTGGATCTGTAACTAATTATGAACAGTGATCATGGAGGTTCTAATGTGGATAGATTCCTTCAAACAAGATTCCACATGACCAAGAAACCTACAGTATCATGAAATATGTGCTATCTTCTAAGGTCTGCAGATATTTTACCATTCATCCACCACATACATGCATGAATAAAGATAAAATTTTAAAGAAACCTTAAGTTTTAGACCAGACTAACTTTACACAGCCATTTACCAGTAGCAAATAGCAAAAAGTATGGATTGGGAAGGCATCTACACAACAAAAAATTTCATAACCATAGGAGAACATTACCAAATCAATCTAATCAATCTAAAACCAACTAGAAAAACAATGTAAATCTAACTAAAACATCTAACTATATGAGATTGAATCATGAAACATGTAGAGAAACTCATAAAATGCACCAAATTCAATGTATTTCTATTAAAAAATTTGTAGCATGTCATTACAACAACTCAACTCTCTCTTGAAAATGAGAGGAGACACCCTATTTATAGTGTCCAAAAGTTAGAATGAATGTCCAATATTAATTTTCATTATGTGGCCATGATTCATTACAAATTAGGGTTCTACCTACCCCACAATATTTTACAATTTAAAATACAACTTTGTCTTTATCCCTATTTTGTCCTCTAGTGACAACACTGTAGCATTTTGTCTTTTTGTTGATTTCCTTTCTACTGTAGATATTCTTTTAGGAACTCTTCATCAATAATAGGGTTGCCTTCCTATATCTTCAATGTTGCATACTACATGAATTTCATAATTAATGGTTGGAGCTTGTCCATGTCTACGATTTCAGATCGCAACACCTAATAACTCCACTCTTTGGATTGTTCGGTGAGCTTTTCCCAATCTTTGTCATACTTGGAAATGTGGTCCCGAAACAACTCTAACTGGGTGAAGGCTCGGGTAGAAAAGATTATGAAATTAGTAGTAATTTTATCTGACATCCCATCCTTGATCTTCTTCTAGAAATAGGGCCTTATCTTCTTTGGATCTATTTGTATGTTAGGTATATCATATCTTGACAGTAACTTCAAGTACCGAGTACAATCTACTCTGATTTCCTTAGCCCACTCGATATCCACATTCACCTTATCAAGCACCAACTCCAACCTTTCCTTTCGATTCAAAAAGTCTCACTTCCATACATCCACTAGCCAGTGGTGTTCCCTTTTGAAGGCGATCTCCTTTTCCTAAGTCGTGCTTGGAAATTTAAGAATATCCTCAATCTTTAATTAGGTGGATTCATATCTTGTTGGGAAGTCATTACAAAGCTTCCTCGTACCCTCAAGAGACTGCTGGAGATCCAAGAATTTGTTAGTTGTCTGGACAGCACAATCGATGCCCATGTTTCCAACGTATAGGACCTGGCAGAACTAGCTTTCTGTAGTCTTATCCAAGTTCTTTCTCTTTTCCAACTTGTCTATTTTCTCTTTTGACAGCAGTTGCAGTGGAGCCATGGACGTGGTAGGTACTTCTTCCACGGAGGACCATTTTTGGATGCATGTCGTTAGGTCAGCCACCTGTGCCTTAAGCTCTTCTTTTGAGATCTTGTCCTATTGTATCGGGTGCACTATTGTGGCAACAAATTCTTGGAGGTTCTCTACCTTTTTCTCTCTAGTAGTCATTCCCAAATCAATGGTAGAGACATTGTAGCTTATCCCTTATGTTCCCACTACTAGTGTTGCTACCTGGATGGTCCTAGATCCAGAGACATCCATCATCACCTTGGATCTAATTTGGGGCTTCTTCTCCTTTTTGGTGTTGATTTGTGCCCTAGCTATGATAGCTACCAACCTTTCTCTTGATTTAGCCAGGGCGGGAGCTTTCTTCTCAAGCTGCTTTTCTAGCCATTCGGGCATAGCAGATTTTTCTTTAGGTGACTCACGATTATCTTCCCCCTCCTTTGTTTGGAATTCTATTTATTTATCTCTAAGAGCCTTTTCCTCCATTTTAGTGCCTTCTCCCTCTTCATCATTAGAGTCTTGGATGAACACAAGGCATTTCATGGGGGAATTAGTAGGCAATCGTTCCCTAGGACCTTCTACTCTCTTAGTCTTCTCTTCCTCCTTTTCTTCAACCTCTTCATCTTGTTCATCATTATGCACGTGCTCCTTGGGTTGTTCAATTTTGAGGCTCTTGTCAGTTTGAACCTCACCTTTAGGTTTTTCCTCTTCTGCATTCTCTTCTTCCTTGTGAGGAGGTGGCACATCTCTATGCTATTCTTTTTCTTGTTCTTCTTGTCCTTTGGAGAAAGGAATTTCTTCATCATGTTCAGGGCTTTCCTCTTGTTGTTCACCTGTAGGAAGCTCCACATTTTCTTCTACCTTGTCATCTTCTTTCCCTTCTTTGGGAGGCAACCTTTCTAATTCTTCTCCAACATTCCTTAATTGCTTAGCCAACTCCTCCTCAAGGTCAAGATCAAAAGCTTGCACAATTAATTTGTCATTGATGTCTTCTTCTTCATCTCCACTTTTAGCAAATCTTGTTTCTTCTTCTTCATGAACCACCTTGTTGATTTGCAAGTGTTGGTACTCTGGATGTTCGTGATATTCATTTGCTTCCTCTAATTATTTTGTTGCTTCCCTCTCTTGCCATTCCAACTCCTCAGAGATTTGCATTGTGGCTTCCATTGCGGGTGGTTCAGTTAGAGGCTTTAGGATAGGAACACTAGAAAGAACTTGCGCTAAGGTAGCTTGGATAGTGGGATTCATCAATACCTGGGAAATCTTGGAGGGGACATTATGCATATGTCGCAAGAATACCTCGGGCAGTGTATGCATTGGTATTGGTATTGTTTCTGCTGTTAACTAAAGTGATGTGGTGGGAGACATGGAAGCATAGGAAAGTGGAGAAGTGGTGGCAAAAGAGGAATCAACTACCACAATTGGCCCAATTGGTGAAGAAGAGGCAAGGTGGACCTCAATGTCCACCACGGGCAGGGAGGTAGCCACCATAGGTTGAGATAATGGAGAAAGGGCAGTGGTGACAAAGGTAGCTGGTGGAGACTTGGGTTGACCTACTTCCATTTCTTCCCCTTCGTGGAGTGGGTTCTCCTGAATGATAGGACTTGTAGTAGTACTTCCTGATCTCTTATGCTTCTTGGAAGGTTCACCTTCCGCGCCCTTTCTTGCATACACCTTTGGGTTAGGCTGCAGCTCATTTTTTTTCTTTTTCTAGAGCGAGTGAGTGGAGGAGACTTGGATGTTTCTCCTGCTAAGGTTGTAGTAGCCCCATCATCTATTGCATTGGGCTCACTTTTGAGTCCTTCATAGGTCAGGACGACCCCCTATTGCTTTAGTTAGGCTATTTTTCCATTGACCCATCCTTTGGTATGAGCCTCAATTTGCTTAGTTATGATATTGAGGTCATCAACCTCTTGCTCGTCCTAGTCTATTGAAGGTAGTGACAAGTTAGCGACTGCACTATACCTAGGATCCATAATTGTGCTTTCATCTTCCTCAACTTGATCAGATATAGGTAACAAGTTCACCCTTTTTATGAAGTAGGAAGTCATTCACATGTAGTGTCTCATATTCACCTCCTTATCATCTTGGAAATTTTCCCATACATCTTCAACATGATGCAGATGGGCATAGTCGGGTCCAAGTGCCTTTCATATATGCCCATAAGGGTCCATTCGTGGACGAGCGGTATGAAGCTGGAAATGATATTCAGCCAAGTGCTTCTCTAAATTTATGACACACTGAGAGGTTTGTAGCTTGTACATCCCTTGGCCAAAAGAAAGAGGATAAGGGATTCTCGCCAAATGTCTACTACTAAGGAGAGTATGTACGTGTCGTAGCTGCCGAGAGAGTTCCAATAATATAATCCGGTCATTAGAATACTGGGGTAGCTTGTTCATCCTTTTTGTGTAGCCTTGGGCATGAATGTATGTGAATTTGGGGTATTGAATGAACAGGAAGGTGTGTTGTTTAAGGAATGCTCGAGCACTGTGGGAGACATGCCTTTCAAAATTACCTCCAAGCAGCCTAACAATGTGACCTACGAAAGCGTCATTCACCCTGCAATAGTCCCTCTTGAAATTTCTAAACTCCAACTGAGGGTATCTATTATAAACCTTCAATTATCGACCAAATTCTTTATCTAGAGCCTTGAATAGTCCACTATACTGCCTCTACTCAGCCAAGGAATAGACTAGATAGGACGTCATATAGAACTTGGAGGTCTTAACATTCATGAAATATTGATGGAAGAAATCATTGATTAACTCTCCCCAGTAGAATGTTTCTATGTGGTATCATCCTCCTTTCCATGAATAATTTTCTCAACAAAGTAAACCATCCATTCCTAGAAGTATGTTGCGGTAGGAAAACCCATCACTTAGCTTAGCAAAGTTACCAAGTCATGATAATCTTCAAAGAAATTGCTGCAGAAAAGTTCTTGGCAAACTTTTGCATCACTTCCCCTTTTTCTATTAACTAGTATTGGTTGGTGAGCTTCTTGCATCCAACGGGATCTGTATCCCACATTGCCTTGCAGTATGAGATAGTAGGGAAAGCCATTACTCTGAAGGTGGGGATGTGGAAAGTCTTCGCTATTGCCTAGGGAGACATGTCGGCTAGAATGTTCCCATCCCTGCCTACTATTGTATGGGTCTCAGGTTGGTATGCTTTCCTACAAGCCATGACCAATTCAGGAGCTACAAGTGATGGAGGAAAGCCTGTAGCCTTGGCAATTCCACTTTTCCTAATCAACCGGGCATTTTTTGTGGTCGGGTTGATTCTAACCCTTTGTTTGAATTCATCAATATCAATGTGACCAATATTGGTATCTACGATTTATTTCTAGTCCATAATGACCTTTAAGTGAAATGGCTCCCCTTGGAATTGGTACTTCAATTGGTCCTTATCCTCTTTCCCATGAGGATCTCTGCCCGATTCCTTTCCTTTGTCCTTTTCTTCAGCTACCCCTGAAGATCCTGCACCCGATTCCATATATCCTGCAGACAAAGGCATGATAAGCACAACTGAGCATAAAGACATCAATGTTAGCCAAAATCCCTATTAATGAATTCAGGTTGGATAATACATCGTTCATGAAATCAAACATTTGCTTCAAGATGTCATCAATAGTTTACTAGAGGGATTTTGGTCAACCCGGGCCCAAGGGTCCGGACTTCCCTGGCAGGATTGTTGTTGTGAAAGGTGAACATGGCAAGGAAATCTATGCGGTTCCTTTGGCTTCAAGTTTGGATGATTTGAATGTTTTATGCAAGGGAGGGTTCAATTTGAGCACGTGGGTCAAGGCTCGTTTCCATATCAGATGTCATTTTAATCATATTTGGAGCACCCAGAGGTGCGAGGCGAGAAAGCCATTGGGAGTTTTTCATTTGGAATGGCTCTGGTGAGATGGCGTTCCGGGGTCAGAGTTCTAGATTCCAGAACCCGTGAGCTTGAAGGACGATTGGTGCAACTTAGTCATTTTAAGTGTGTGGATCCAGTAGGTCGGGAAGCTGACATAGGATGGTCATTTGAAAATGGCAAGAATTGAGCGGAAGTCTGATGGGAGCGACTCGGCGGACCAGACCCGACATTGTTCTCAGATTCTAGATTTTCTTCCTAAAAACTTTCACGGCAATCAGAGTGGCGGGCCACAGGGAGTGGAAGGATGGGTTGGTATTTCCCCTTGCATCAGCCGAGATGGGACGACATCACGACAGTGGAGGTCTGGCGGAGTGGGCCTAGCGAAGGAAAAGGTCTCTTAAGTTTTATTGCCTATTATTCATGTGGAAAATGGAGACTCAAGACTCGAACGATGGAAGATGATCATCTGATGGTCATTCAAAAATGGCGAAGTCATCACGAAACTCCATGGACAGAACTTCGCGAACTAGGACCTAAAGGACACAAAGGATATAACATTTTGTTTTCTTAACTCGGATGACAGAAGACAAGGTGGATCTCGAGGCCTAGGTGGTCAGAGCCATTACGTCGTTTGAAAAGGTGAAGACGATACAGCAGCCTGACGACGGAATCCCACAGGAGTGGGCCCAGGAAGCATGAAGGAGGCCGAGATTTCAAGTTTATTTTCAAGTCCCAATGGTGACCCATTAAAGGAAATCTGGGGTCGTGGGCCCGAGGAGGCATCTTGCCATTCAAATGTTGTTTGATTTTGAAGTTCTCTAAACAGAGATGAGGAGACTTGGGTTCGAAAGGCGTGAATTCCCTGTGTGAATAATGACGCTGAGATGGTGAAGCTTTGAATTTGGTTTACATGATGTTCTGGAGGTTTTCTTTGAATTCCACCACATTGGTTTTTAGGTTTAGCCCTCCTTTATCAAATGAATGTATTTTTATCCCCAATTATTAATCGTTTTGACACAAACTCACTAAAAATCATAGAGGAAGGGTGGATGGTGGACTCACCACAAGATCTTGGTGAAGAAGGCAACTAAATCCTTGATGAATCGACAAATAAGGGCAGCGGGCATGAGGGCGGCGAGCGACAGGCACTGGACTTCTCAGAATTCACTTTGAACTCCTTTGGCCAACCTGACATATGAAAATGATAGGTTGAACCAGATATTTATACCCCTAATCGGTATTTAATACACCCATTAATTCAAGTATGGTGGATGAAAAGATTAGTGAGTTCAAACCTCAAGACGGCGGCGAGAGATCCAGGACTCGAAGGCCGGAGGGATGCTAGCAGACGGTCGCTTAAAAATTTTTGGAAACCATCAACAAAGGAAAGTGTGGGGGCCAATAGTCAGAACTCTGATGGAGGATGGCCACTCGAAATGAAAAATGCACAATGGAGTCCTAGGCAAAGAAGTCTGACGGAGTGGGCCCGACTGAAGTGAAAGACAATTAGTTTATAGCAAAAGTCATGAGGATGGCAATTGGGAGCCAAGTCCCGGGGCACGGGAAGGTGAAGGCCTTCAGCCATTTTGGAACAACAAATCCGTAACGAAAATTCAGCAAGGGAAACCTTCTAGGACGAACCCATGAGGCCCCAAGGCCACTAGCAGAGGAAAACTGCCAAAGGAACTCCGCGAGGACCCAGGGCTTAGCAAATTTGGAGGGGACAAAACATGGTCAACTAAAGATGAGACTTTGGAGGAACTTTGACCACTTAGGACACCAAAATGGGGGCACGCAAAATGAGGTGGTGACAAAATGACCCAAAAAGGTGAGGGAAAGAGAGGGTCCCCGTTCTGAATGGGGTGTGTGTGTGCTGAGGGTACAACAACCCTTATTCTGTCAAAGTGATCAATCATGAAATGTAGATAAAAAAAAGTTGAAATAACAACACCATACACAAGAGAACGCTAGATTTACATGGAAAACCTAATGAGGGAAAAACCAAGGTGAGGATTAGCTCACAATATAAGTAATTGTAAAATTGGTACAAGGGCTCACTTCCAGAATAGGACACACTATCCAAAAATGCTCATAGCCAAGGCTCACAACCACAAAAAGAAACAAAGAAAATAGAAGATAAATTTTACACAGAGAAAAACTTCTTAATGCAACATGGAATACACCACAAATCCTTAAGCACTTTCGCAACCTTGCATGAAACATTGTGGACACCTTTAACTCATTACATTTAGGAATCCAATGCTTTGAAGTTCGCACTACTTTTCTCAAATTTGCATCTATACTTTTGTAATTCACATCACATTCATCTATCTTGCCTCTCTCTTGCATCTTACAACAACATCACTCTTATTTATATCAACCTCAACCTTGAAAACCTTCTCTAAGGTCGGAAACTATCTATTAAATTTCAAATTTCAAATTAGGTCAGCACCTAAACATTCCCATGGTGGATAGGAATGAAGGAAACCAATATAAATCCATAATTAGAACCCAAATTAATCCTAACACATGTCAATAAACTTCACATGTAGTGCTGACACAAGGTTAGCCAATACCCATGCTAAACACTATAAAACATTAAGCACACTCTTCCTTAAATCAATCTAAAAATTTTAGATAACAAAATTCACTTGAACACGATCTAGAATAATCCACAAACCACTTGAGATCCAACAAATACTTCATCCATACTCGCATCATAGAAATACTTCAACCATAACATCTGGTTATCCTTATTCGCACATTGACACATGAAACACACACTATACTGTACCAAATCAAGTGAAACCTTGAATTCTGAAATATATAAACAATATAAGCAACTTCCCAAATCCACACAACCTAAATCCAAACTATAGGGAAACACAGAGCAAATGCATTTCTCCCAAACCAAAAAAAAATACCACTGGAAAACTAGTTCACACACTGGTAAAAATATCTCTCTGTACAGCGATCTAGAAACCAAAATTTTGGATTGAGCAACTACTAACAACCTTGAACAACATATCATATTTTCATAGGAATAACATCAACACAAAAGAAACATGGAGCACATCCCAGAGCACGTTTTGAACACTTGCACAACATTGTTTTCTCTATTTATCAAATTTTCTCAAAAGCACTTGGAAACCATGTACTAGAGACATCATCTCTGCACATTACTTGATTCCAACACATCTCCAAACATTGCAACATAAAGATAGTCCATGTACTCACAACACTTCCTCAATATCTCCACTATACATGCACAACCTACAATAATTTGTTTTTCCTCTTTTTCACAATTTTCTAAATACCCTCAGCATCTTCATCATGCAACAACCTTCCTTAATACAGTTGACATCAATGACAATACTAGCTTATTGACATCTTGTTGATATCAATTAAAACACCTTCATACTTGCAGCAATCTCCCCCTTTGTCATTTATGGAAACATAAGATGTGAAAAACCATCAAAGACAACACAACTCTAAATACATTTTCTTATAATTTTTTTCTTTTCTCCCCCTGAGTAGATAAACTTTTTCACATGATTCTTTCTCCCCCTTTGGCATCAATGGAAAAGGATAAAAAAAATTGCATTGTTCTCCCCCTTTAACACTAAACCAAGATACTTGCTTTGAATACTCCCCCTTAGGAGTACACCCAACTAGATCAACAACTCTGCAACAATGACAACATTCTTTACTACAAAAATGACACTAAATGACACTACCTACTTCCCTTGAGAGGTAGCCACCAACATCAGTCTAGAAAAGAGATGAATCCATAGATCCAATGGACTGATGCATCTCCATATGCATCTAGTTCAAAGGAGGGGCAATGACACCCAGCTTCTCCTAAAGATACTCAAAAGTATCCTTAGGAAGAGCATTAGTAAATATATTGGCAATCTAATCCTTTGTAGGTACATATTCAAGCTTCACCTCATTCTCCATAACCTTTTCTCTTAGAAAGTGATACCTAATTGATATATGCTTTTTCCTTGAATGCATCTCTAGATTTTTTGAAATGTTAATTGCACTTGTATTATCACAAAAGATAGATATAGGCTCATCATACACTACTCCGATATACTTCAATGCCTATCTCATCCATAATACTTGTGTACACCAATATTCTATTGCAATATACTCAAACTCTACAATGGATAAAGAAACCGAATCTTGCTTCTTACTTAACCATAATACCAATCTACATCCAAGAAAGAATGTACCACCACTCGTACTTTTCCTATCATCAACACTACCAACCCAGTCTACATCTGTATAAGCACTTAATATGAAATTAGTATCCTTAGGATAGCATAATCCATAATCTAGAGTGCCTCTTAAATATTTGAATATCCTCTTCACTTTTTGATCCGGTGGACATTTTTTAGTGGAAATTGAAGTGTCTCGTTTTTCTCCAAAATCCACACCATCAGAAAGAGCTAAGCATCCTGGTTCCAACGCAACTCGAACGGAGCGAAAAGGAGTCCGTTTGCACGAGTTATGGCCAGTCAAACCTTTGGTCAAACTGGGCTCAGGGGCATCCAGAAAGTGGAACAAATGATTGTTTCAGAAATCGACGGAAGCAGCGTCAAGTCGAAGGGCTCGTCGAGACGATTCTGGCAATGTTCGTTTCGTTGAAATCCGACATCGGAGGCTCAAGATACAGCTGGTCAAAGTTTCAGGTTTGACTTGTGGACTGAAGGTACAGTGATGACGTCATCATCCGTACAGATGACGTCAGCATGGTAAAATTCTAAAGTGGACAAATCCGGTGACATGTGGCATTTGCACGGACCAATCACAGAGTGACACGTGGCAGTCCGTACGCCCAGTCAGCATGCCACGTCATCACTCAGTACCCGTCAGCATCCACGTGGCGGCATTGTCATCAGTCCAGTCAGCAGTTTCCACCAATCAGGTGGCGACACGTGTCCTTACCGTACAATCGTACATACAGTCAGCATCCATGTAGCATCCGAGTCAGCGGTCTAGTTGGCAGTGACGTGTCATCGGCAGCGAATGAAGTGTTGACACGTGGCACCCACTCGGCAGTACGGTCATCCTTGTCAGCAACCTCGTCAGTAGAAGTCGAATGGCATCGCGACACGTGTCAATTCTGGGCCTGCGCGTTAGTTGAGCGGACTGCTAAAACTACGGATGGGTTTTGAACCCGTGACCACCAATCTTCTGAAACCGTCGCCAACCGTTGCGCCAGAGCATAGCCACCTAAATTGTTATAACCGGCGGTTATTTTTGTTGTAGATCTTGTTGGATTTTTGTTTTAAAAATGGCCGGTCGGGGTTTTGAACCCCCGACCTTGCGGGATACAAAATGTATAACCACCAACATCAGTCTAGAAAAGAGATGAATCCATAGATCCAATGGACTGATGCATCTCCATATGCATCTAGTTCAAAGGAGGGGCAATGACACCCAGCTTCTCCTAAAGATACTCAAAAGTATCCTTAGGAAGAGCATTAGTAAATATATTGGCAATCTAATCCTTTGTAGGTACATATTCAAGCTTCACCTCATTCTCCATAACCTTTTCTCTTAGAAAGTGATACCTAATTGATATATGCTTTTTCCTTGAATGCATCTCTAGATTTTTTGAAATGTTAATTGCACTTGTATTATCACAAAAGATAGATATAGGCTCATCATACACTACTCCGATATACTTCAATGCCTATCTCATCCATAATACTTGTGTACACCAATATTCTATTGCAATATACTCAAACTCTACAATGGATAAAGAAACCGAATCTTGCTTCTTACTTAACCATAATACCAATCTACATCCAAGAAAGAATGTACCACCACTCGTACTTTTCCTATCATCAACACTACCAACCCAGTCTACATCTGTATAAGCACTTAATATGAAATTAGTATCCTTAGGATAGCATAATCCATAATCTAGAGTGCCTCTTAAATATTTGAATATCCTCTTCACTTTTTGATCCGGTGGACATTTTTTAGTGGAAATTGAAGTGTCTCGTTTTTCTCCAAAATCCACACCATCAGAAAGAGCTAAGCATCCTGGTTCCAACGCAACTCGAACGGAGCGAAAAGGAGTCCGTTTGCACGAGTTATGGCCAGTCAAACCTTTGGTCAAACTGGGCTCAGGGGCATCCAGAAAGTGGAACAAATGATTGTTTCAGAAATCGACGGAAGCAGCGTCAAGTCGAAGGGCTCGTCGAGACGATTCTGGCAATGTTCGTTTCGTTGAAATCCGACATCGGAGGCTCAAGATACAGCTGGTCAAAGTTTCAGGTTTGACTTGTGGACTGAAGGTACAGTGATGACGTCATCATCCGTACAGATGACGTCAGCACATGGTACGGATTCTAAAGTGGACAAATCAGAGTGACATGTGGCATTTGCACGGACCAATCACAGAGTGACACGTGGCAGTCCGTACGCCCAGTCAGCATGCCACGTCATCACTCAGTACCCGTCAGCATCCACGTGGCGGCATTGTCATCAGTCCAGTCAGCAGTTTCCACCAATCAGGTGGCGACACGTGTCCTTACCGTACAATCGTACATACAGTCAGCATCCATGTAGCATCCGAGTCAGCGGTCTAGTTGGCAGTGACGTGTCATCGGCAGCGAATGAAGTGTTGACACGTGGCACCCACTCGGCAGTACGGTCATCCTTGTCAGCAACCTCGTCAGTAGAAGTCGAATGGCATCGCGACACGTGTCAATTCTGGGCCTGCGCGTTAGTTGAGCGGACTGCTAAAACTACGGATGGGTTTTGAACCCGTGACCACCAATCTTCTGAAACCGTCGCCAACCGTTGCGCCAGAGCATAGCCACCTAAATTGTTATAACCGGCGGTTATTTTTGTTGTAGATCTTGTTGGATTTTTGTTTTAAAAATGGCCGGTCGGGGTTTTGAACCCCCGACCTTGCGGGATACAAAATGTATAACCACCGTTAGGCCATCCGAAGCATTCGAAATATATGGTGGCATCGGTTTCTTTTGATAAGATATTAGAAACCGAATGCCCTAAAAACAAAAAAATACAACCCTTTAAGTTTAAAAATGAAAAGATAATTCCCCTAAACTGTTAAGGAAGATTTAAATAAATCTTCTAAAGCCCGAGGATGCCAAAAAAAATAAGGGCTATAATAATATTTAAAATTATTAAGGGGATTCTTAAAGATTATTATGTAAAATTAGGGAGATTTTTGAAGATCCTTATGTATTTGGAGAGATAAGGGAAATATTCTCAAATCAATTGGTTAAAGGCCAATTTGAGAAAATTATTTGTATAAAAAGGGGGCTTGAGGTGAGGATTGTGATCAAGTTTTCTTTTTAGGTGATGAAGTCCTGATGCTGAAGTGACGGAAGAAGAGTCTTGTTGAAGAGTTTTCAAATCATTCTTGCATATCAGAGCATCGTTATGCTGCCGAATTGCTTGAAGAATGGTGGTGCTATTGTAATCAATTTTGGAGTTAATCGGATCGGTCTCTCTATTGGAGTGGACCCGGAGACGTAGTCACATTCTGTGACGAACTCCGTTATCAAGCGTTGTTTGCACTTCTCTTCTTCTCTCTCTTTCTGTCTCTCATTTCTTTTCATTCTGTTATAATCACCTTGATTATGTTCTTTATGTTATTTCCTTAAGTTAATTTTTTTTTAATTAACTTGAAATAATCATTGTAAAAGCATTGTAAAAGTTAAGCATTTAAATACTGCAATCTAGTCTAGATCCTACACAGATCACTTTTTCAACATTTGTTTCTCTAGGATCTTCTTGAAATCTAGCCACAAGACAAACTACATGTATGATATATGGTCTAGTAGTAGTTAGATATAGAATTTCACCAATCATAGATCTATATTTGCTCAGATCAGCCTTAGGTGAATTATCATCCTTGCTCAATTTGCAGCCAGTCACCATAGGAGTGCATACCAATTTGGAGTCTTCCATTACTTGAAAATTTCCACCAAAGAGAATGAAAAAAAGACCGCACAATCACATAACTTTGAATGAGAGAAATCATTTACACTATTGGATTTGATAATGAATAATTGTTGGAAGGTTTCATTGCTAAGTCAACATAACCACTCAATTTTTTTGTCAAAGTAAAAAGGATGCTACAAAGGGAAAGGAAGAGATTCCATGAAATTCCAAAGAGAAAAAATTCACTAATACTCAAATACCTTCAAAAAAATATACATAAAGCTTTGTGGGCATTGAGAAAATGTGTTGAAGCTCAAAAAGAGAATTAGCTCAAAAAGAGAATTCACCAACGGAAGAAATAATGAAAGCCCATAAGAGTAAAATATAGACCATATAAATAAAATTATGAGAAATCATCTTCGATTAAATACAAGAGAGTGTGGTCCAAAACACACTACAAGACCTTATGCTATCCACATATATTGTGCATTTTACATTAATAAATCACTTAATATTTATTATATTACATACATCATATCCTCCCTAGTAGATAATAAAATACTATAAATTTCCATAGAGGTATTTGATGACCTAATTAACTATATTCTAATGCCCCTTGACTAAATTATATATATTTATATGCTTAGGACTCTCATTGATTAGGCAATGCCAAATCTAATGCAACCATATCATACATTGGGCTATCAAGCACACTTGCATAAGGAACATGGACCATCCCCTCAATCTCATAAAATGTCAAAGGAAATTTATTGAATAAAATATTTATTCCCATATGAATGGGACCACTCACTAGTTTCGAATCATGCATCTCAAATCTCTACAAATAGAGTCAACATGCATCCTTTGAATTAACTATTTAGTGTTCTATTATCTCTATCTATCTTGATATCTATCCCTAAGATAAAATTAACAACCCCTAAATACTTCATATTAAATTTTAATGAAATATGAAATTCCATAACTTTATTCATTTCCTTAGTATTACCAATTAACAACATGCCATCAACAGAAAAAGTCATAATAATAAATTGATCAAATTTCTACTTATTATAAACATAGTGATCTAATTTAGCTATAAAAAAACCTAAATTAAAAACATAAGAATAAATTTTTGATACCACATCAATTATTTCAAACAATATAAATGTTTATTCAACTTTAAAACCAGTTCCTCTTTACCCTTAACCACAAAGTGCTCTCAATATGCCATATAGATATTCTCCTCAAAATCTCGTCATAGAAAATATGTATTGACATCCATTTTCTCAATCTCAAGGTCACAAGAAAAAATAAAATAAATAAAATAATTCCAATGGATACTAAATTTACAATAGGAGTGAACATATCACCAAAATTAACTCTCTTAACATAAGAATTTAACTTTTCATAACCAATCTTTCCTTGTAATTTTTAGCCCTACACTCAAAACCAAATTGCTTCTTGTTCTACCCTCAAGAAATTATATTAAGTTCCATGTTTTATTCTTTTCCAAAGAAACCATCACTTCACTCAAGGCCTTCTTCTTGGACTTCCTCTTTAGACTTAATTTTCTCCTTCCCAATTATAGGCTCATCTTCATTAGTAGACAAAGCAAAAATACAATGAAAACAAAGTGAGCTATATATTTTTAGTTCCTTCCTTTTTCCAATTGACCTACTCACAATGGAGTGTAAGGTTTTTCTTATTCCTTTGATTCCTCTAAAATAATTTATGAACCAACCTCCTCATGAGGTCCCTTTCAAACCTCTATTATATCTTTAGGTGAAGTCTTCTCAATATTGTGCATAATTTGAACCACCTTCTTCACATCATCACTTGGTTGATCAAACCTAGGAGAAGACATAATAGTTCTCAATATCACATCCTAGCTAAAAAATTTATCTTCCATATCAAGATTCCATAATTTGTATCCATTAACTCCACCAATATATATAATTATAATACATTTCTCTACTTTGAATTCCAACTTAGATTTCTTCTTCTTTGGCACACACACATATTCCTTACAACCAAAAACTTTAACATGTTGAAGTGAGGGATTTTTCCCATCCAAAATGCCTCAAAGGTTTTGTCAACAATTATTGATCTAGGAGAATCATTAATTAGATAACACATTATGCTCATTTCTTTTACCCAAAATTTATGATCCAAACTAGCTCCATTGAGCATACTCTTAGTTGTGATGTCTCCATCAAGGCCTTATTTTCCCTTTCTCAAACTCTATTTTTTTGAGAGTTTGATGGAATTATCTTATTCCTCCTAATTTATTTGTCCTTATAAAAATTTTCAATATCTACTTAATAAAAATTTCCACCATTATCCGTCGTCCAAAAATGGATCTTATTTTTTTTTTGGTTCTCCATAAGAGCTTTGAACTCTTTGAACTTACAAATTACCTTTGAATTCTATCTAAGAAAGAACACCCATTTTTTCATAGAGAAGTCATTAATAAAAAATATAACATAGGGATTTTCCAAGTGAAGGCACATCAACATGATCAACTACATCACATTGAGTCAAATCCAAAATCCATATAGATCTAGTAGAGTTCAAATAAAACTCAACATAGTTTTAATTTCTATAAATACAATGTTCACAAAATTCAAAATCTAAGGAATAATCAACTAGTCCTCCTGACATATTGTTAAATTTTAAGGCCTATGGCCTTTCTCACCAAGATGGCCTTTCTCACCAAGATGATCCATGCAATAATGCCACAACAAGATCTTTTCCACAAGAATCTTATGATTCCTAGAATTATGAACCTCAAGTTTATTAAATTCAAAAATAGTGCTCACATCAAGGTAAAATAGATTTTTAGAGTGAACTCTTAGCCAACAGCATAGCTCCTCGCACTATTTTGCATCCTTCCTCATTGAAACACTACTTGCACACGCACATCATTCTTTTTATTTATAGAATGTAACTAGTTTCTCACCAAACTAAGGATGTGAAAAATTACAATGCCATAAAAAACCCTTATTCTACCATATCCAAATACAAGCTTGACTCTACCATGTCCAAAAATATTGAGAAACATGTTTTCTCCCAACTAGATTTTTCCACCATAAATTATATTTTAATAATAAGTCCAACCCTTATGGGGAGTCATGTAGAAATATAATGATATACTCAAGAACACTTAATTTATTAATTTGAAATAGTTGATTATTATATGATACATACTTTAGTGCCTCAATGGAGGTTTTTGAGATTTTTAAATATATAGGGTCAATCTAGCAACATGGACCTACAATCAAACTACCATTATAATATCTTAACCAAGACCTCAATATATAGACTAAGGATATTTAGGAGACCACATATTGGTTCTGAAAACCATGACTCAAGTCTTGTTCCAACTAGTGCAAGTTTGACCCATGTGCTCCCTCAAAGAGAAACTCTTCTTGGAATAGAATGTAACTCCCTCAAGAAGACCTTTGACCCTATGACCAAGGGGTCAATTTCAACTCCCAAGCACCCCGTGAAGGATAACTAATTATACTTATGAACCTATTAATGACTATTTAATTTCTCAAATATCATTCTCCTAGTCCCCTTAGTAAACCCCTCTTCAATAACCTCTTACAACCATCATAAGATACATGACAAGCAACATAATATACCAACCACAAAATCTTGATATTCCCTCCATGTGTGGAACCTAATTCCATGAGGGACCAACAATACAACATATAATATTTAAGTAATTACAATGTCCTTTAGATGTGTAAGTTGTATAAAACCTAGTCCAAACAATCCTCACATTTTGGGTACATTTTCTTGCTCCCTTTATCATGAGCTTAAATGATCACACTTTTTACTTGTACAAACACATCTTAGGCCAACACAAAAATTTACTTCATATTTTATTTTACACAAACCTATCCCTCATTACCTTAAAATGATTATATAAGTCTCAATAGAATCAATTTGAAGGGGGTAATAAAAACATATCATTATATTATCCTTCACACTATATAATGGTTAAGGTGGCTCTTCACAAGTCCTAGGCTAATAAGCTTGGTTAAATTGAATATTTATGAATCCTACAATATATTCTAATTACAGTGGTCTTTTGTAGATCCTAAACCAATCACACCTGATCATGAATTATATAATTTATAGAGGTTAATTTGGTAATAACTCCATGAATGTTGCATACATCATGAACCCATTCTACCTGCTCAACATCTACTTGTGGGTTTCATGGAGGCCAACTTGGTTGCATCTAGACATGACTCCCTTCTATATTTTATAAATGAGATTAAATTATGTAGAATTATGTAGATTATTTATCTAGATATTTTCATCATGAGTGTTAATGTCTAATTCTATATGTTTTGAAAATTTGACGACATTGCTTGAGTGAAAATTGGAAAAACTATGAACAATTGTAGTCAATGTATAATGTCTATTATTTTGCTTCAGTAATATTGGTTATTCGACTATGTACTAATTGTTTATATTAATTGGTTTTTAGTTGTGGGTAGTTATAAGCATCAATTGGTTGATAGTTGTGTTCTTAGTAATCGTCAAGTCCTTTAAATACATTGTGTATTATAGAGAGAATAGTATGATCTAGTCAAATTGAATCTAACAATACACAATATATTTAAAGGACCCAACAGTTTCCCAGAAGAACACAACCATCAACTAATTGATGCTTATAACTACCCACATCTGACAACCAATTAATATAAATAATTAATACATAGTTAGATAACCAATATTATCGAAGCATAATAATAGACATTATACATAGACTAAAAAAATCTCTTAGTATCCTTTTTGAGTTAGGTATAACAAATATAAATTTTAATTTTACTTTAGTGTATTTGATTTTTTGTTAGTTGCATTCATGGTAAAGTAGGGGGAAATGTAGAGATTATAAGGAAGCTAAGGTAGCGAAACAACTTCCTACACTAATCTTGAGAGGAGAATAATGCAAAAAATTTACAGATCTTTTCAATTATAGAAAGTTAAATAGAAATAAACATAAATATCATGCATACCACAACACAATGATTTACGTGGGGAAAACCATTTCGGGATAAAAATCCCACACTCTAGAACCCACCCAATATGTTATTCAAAAATCACAAAGATTACAATATACTTGCAAAGCAAGCTTCTCACATGAGTATCACCAACTAGAGATCTAGAGGCAACAGGATCGCTTTCAGACATGAAGATACATCACAATACTCAACCGTAATACAATTCCCTCATAAATATGGTTTCCTTCTAGGGAAATTTGATCTAATAAAATAGCAATTGTTAGATCTAGGACCTAATGATGAATGGTTCATATTTACAATAATAAAATATAAATAATTTTTTCAAGAAACAACCTGCACCCCCCCATCGTGGAGATATCAACAGTACCTTATATAATTTCAAGGTTGAGACACATTTTCCCAAAAAAATTCCCACTTTTTTAACACCTTGCAAATGCAATGAGAGGGTGTATAAACATCATCTCTTAATTATTGGGGGCCAAAAGGCCCATTGATTTTGAACATCATCTAAACTTTTTTATGCTCACATGCTTAGTTATAGAATAAACAACATTCATCAAGGTCTCTACCTTAACCAAATTAACCTTTCCATCTTCGACCATATCTCTAACAAAATGATATTGTACATCAATGTGCTTAGTCCTATGATGCAAGGGCATCTATCAACAACATCAATTCTTCTAGGGTACATCAGACCCAAACACAATTGGAGAAGATCAAATTGAACAAGCATCTTTGATTCACTAATAGTTTCATCAAAAACTCATACTATTTCACTTGAAACTTCAATTCCTCAAAGCCACAAAACATCACAAATTGGCTCTAAATATTCATCAGACTTAAACATAAATTCCCCTTCATCAAATTGACTGAAATCACACAAAATTCTGATCAGAACCTTTGAAAACAATCCATTCAATTCATCATGCACACTTTACTCTTCAATTCAACTTATTTCCACAAGGAAAATGACAACAAACCAACACAACTTTCTCTTTACTTTTTTACACCATTTCAACATCATTGTTTGACAAAATAGACTATTTATGCTACTACATAACTCTGTCTTAACAAAACTTCCATTTCAAGCGCTCCAACACTCCCTTATACCATGATTTCACATTACTCAAGTCACCAAAATGACAAAATTTGCTTCAAGACTCTTCCAGGCCATTGCTACATCTTAAAAATCAGTACTTTAACAGATTCAAGACAAATTCCATCACTCATTTCACTGAGTTTCTTGCATTCAATAAACAAGATCCTTGTAGTAAAACAACATGACTCAATCGGGCACTCCATGCAATCCACATTGTCTCTCCACAAAAGAATTATTGTTTCAAGAACCCATTTTTCTCTACTAAAACATATCAAAAACTTAGATTAGGTTGTTTTACAATTTTTTCCAAATTATTTGACTGTTTCGTGCATTGAAGACACCAAATAGGCCAAAATATCAAAACAAGTATTAACAAAATGACCCCAAACTCTTTAAATACCTTGGGAAGCATTGAAACATGTTTCAAAACTTCCAAATCACCAATCTTTAGAGTATGAAAGTCCCATAAAGGCCCAAAGAATCAAAACCCTCATCCTATGCATTCTTAAATCAAATAACGTAGGGGTTTAGTGGAAATCAATCTTCCAAACCTCAAACCTTCTTGAAAATTCTCCAATCACCTTAGGAAATACCTTCACATGCTAAGCAAACTGATTTCCAACCTTGAAAACTTCAATTTCATCAAGTCCTAACTTGTATCCATCATTCTTAAGCCAAAAATCAAAGAAAATTACTGAAAATAGCATCAAAAACCTTGCACCATGAGTTCCCCTGCACAAATCAACACTCACACAGCATAAAAAAATCCTAATTAACTCTACTCCACTAATCTACAAGGCCTAATTTGGTGGAGTAGGCTTCATTTTCTTATTTGACTCTCAAAACCCTATTTAAGGGTTCACAGGTAGATTTTTAAGTTTCTTTCTCTCTATACCCTTAAATGTGATTTAACCTCTTCTAAATTCCTCAAATGAGTTTCCCACTCATTGATCTAGGTAAACAAAGAAAATATGAAACTACTTTGTTGTTGTACAACCCGTACAATGGACTGGTAAAGAGAGAAAACATAGAAATTACAAAAAGAGGGACTTTATTTACTATATTTCTTCCAAGAATACAAAATTTTTGTGTTGTCTCGACCTTCCAAAGATTTAAATATATGTTACAAGTAGTTAAAGAAACTACCTTTACAAATTCAATGACCCATCCTTTCACTTTCCCACAAAAGACCTTTCAACTTCCTTTTTTTTTGCTTTTTACAAGTTGGGCAACTTTTTACATCTTTTTTGCATTTTTGTACATTTTTGAAAATTGACCAACTAAAGACCTATTTGACACTTCAAATACACCATTTATGACCTCATATGACCTTTTACAATGCTTTACAATGGAAAAATGAAATTTTGCAATTTTTTTCCTATTGAAGGCATACAAAGAGCAAGGTGCTCTTGCACCATCCTAGCATGAAATGTTGGGTTCTTAGATAGGCATATCACACTCTAACTATTGCAATAAATTTTCATTGCACCTTGTTTTATTCCAATAACTGAACACAACATCTTAATCCAAATGGATTCTTTACAAGCATGAGTAGCTACCATATACTCATCTTCAATACTGGACAAAGCAACCATAGCCTGTCACTTACTCATCCAACTAATTGCACCACAAAATAAAGTAAACACATAAGCACTGGTGGAATTTCTGCTATCAACATCATCTACCTAGTCTAAATCCACATAACCATGAATATCAAGGTAAATCTCATCTTTATTCATAGTTTTATGATTACATAAGGAATAATCTAAGGTACCACACAAATATCTGAAGACTCTTTTAATTGCATCCCAATGAACTCTACCAGGATTAGACATATATCTAGAAAGAACTCCCACTGCTTGGGAAATGTTTGGTCTTGTACAAACCATAGCATATATCGAACTCCCAACTACACTCTGGTAAGGAACCCTTCTCGTGTCTTCCATCTTTGATGGATATGTTGGACAATCTAAAATAGATAAGTTTGTTCCAACTGAAATAGAAACAAATAATGGTCTACAATCTTGCATATCAAACCTCTATAAAATTGAATTGGCATACTTACTTTGGCCAAGACATAGTTTTCTATTCGCTCTATCTATTTTAATTTCCATCCTTATAATGTGTCTGGATGCACCAAGGTCTTTCATTTCAAATTTAGCAGCAAGTTGAGAATTCATTTCTAAAATCGTACCTTTTTCTCTACCAATAAATAACATATCATCAACATATAATGTAATAACTAGGAAACAATCACCATCAATTTTATAAAAACACAATGATCTAACTTAGAATGCTTGAATCCCAAAATTAACACATGTGTATCAAATTTTTGGTATCCTAGGACTTTGTTTTAAGCCTTTAAAATATTTCTTCAATTTACAAACCAATTTACTTTTCCCTTTCACCATGTAGTGCTCTGGTTGTATTATATAAATATCTTGTTCCAAGTCATCGTGAAGGAAAGCAATTTTCACATCCATTTGCTCAACCTCTAAATCATTAGCAACAACAATAGAAAGTGAAAATCTAATGGATGTCATTTTTTCAACAAGAGAAAATATCTCACCATAATCAACACCCTCAACTTGAGAGTAACCTTTTGCAACCAACCTTGCTTTGTACTTCTCAATACCTCCATCTAGACCAATATTTTTCTTAAACACCCATTTGAAACCAACAAGTTTTTTTCCTTCAAGAAATGGTACAAGATCCCATGTATCATTCTTTTTCAAAGTTGTCATTTCTTCATCCATAGCAATCTTCTAGGATTCTACATCATTCATACCTAATGCCTCTTCTACCGATTTGGGTTAATCCATGTTAGTATTCAAAGACATCTCCAATCATCAGGTGGTTTTCTATTCCTTGTAGACCTACAAACAAGATGAGTTGGAGGTTCTCCCTCCTCTTCTAAAGATTCAAAACTAGATGAGATCTCCTCAACTTCTTATCGATCCATGGGTCTCGATTCAACTTTCTCAGGTGTAGAAGGAAATTGAATCACACCTCCCTGTTTAATTTTTTTTGGCCACAATGTAACATAAGAAGGCTTAGTTTCTCTAAAAATAAAACTTCTACTATGTATTAAATTCTATGCAACAAGATCCCAAAGCTTGTATTCTTTCACACCATAACTATATCCAATGAAGATACATTTCACAACCTTGTTCTCCAACTTTTTTCACTTCTCCTTTGGCACATGTGCATATGCCTCGCAACCAAAAACTCTAAGATGTCTTAATGAAGGATTGTGGTTCGACCATGCCTCTATAGGCATCTTATCAACAAAAGCTAATGTAGGATATATGTTAATCAAGTAACAAGCAATGACAATAACTTTAGCCTAAAACCTTTTTTCTAGACTAGTACCACTCAACATACTCCTAACCTTCTCCATTAGTGTCCTGTTCATTCTTTCTACAACTCCATTCTGTTGTGGAGAATACAAAGTTTTCTTTGGTCTATGAATACCACAATCTTTATAGAATCTATCAAAATCATTAGAGAAAAATTCACCGCCATTATCAATCCTCAAACATTTGATTTTCTTTCAAGTCTACAACTCAACCATTGCTTTAAATTCTTTAAATCGACTAAAAACTTTAGATTTAATCTTTAGAAAATACATCATGTCCTTCTACTATAATCATCAATAAATGAAACATAATATGTGGATTTTCCAATTGAAGGAACATCCAGAGGACCAAACACATCAGAATGAATAAGATCCAATATGCCACAAGATTTATGAGAACTCAAGTAAAAATAAATGTGGTTTTGTTTTCCATAAATTCAATGCTCACAGAAATCAAATTCAATATTACAATGAGATAACCCTTCAACAAAGTTTTTATTTTTCAAGGTCCTTAGACCCTTTGCTCCAATGTGACCAGGTCTTTGGTGCCATAACATAGTTTTCTCTATAGGTGACTTTGATTTCGAAGAAAGAGAACCCTTGGGTACCCAAAATCCATGACCATCTATTGAAGGTGAAACCCTCACCTCTTCCACAAACTTTATTTTGACAAAATTACTATTGCGCTCAATAGCCCACACATCAAGCTTATACAATGTGCCATCTCTAATGCCTCTAGCAATCACCATAGCACCTCTAACCATCTTGCATCTCGTATCAAAAAATACTAATTGCACACCTGCATCTATTAGTTTTCTTACAAATAACAAATTTTGTATTAATCCAGGAATGTGCAACACATCATTAATCCTTTTTATTCTACCATCAATAGAATTGATTCTAACTTTACCATGACCAATAATATTTAAATGGGAATCATCACCCAAGTACACCTTACCTCCATCAAATTCTTTATATTCAAAAAAACAATCTCTATTAAATGTCATATGGAAATATACACCTAAGTCAATTAACTATGCATTATTACCTACACGAGTTACCAAAATTGCAATGAATGCATCACCATCTTCCTTCTTGGACTTAGAAACATAATCAAATTTCTTCTTTTTCTTCTTTTTTCTTCTTTGCATTCCTTACAAGCATGTCCATGTTTACCACAGTTTTAGTAAATGAATTTGGACTTTCCATGAGATTTGGATTTCCCCTTGGACTTGGATTTATCAAGCTACTCATTCTTCTTTCATTTTTCCTTAGGTCTTCCATGAATATTTAGGGCCTCCTTGGCACTGATGGATAACTTCCTCCTCATCTCTTCAAAAATAAAAGAACCCACCACATCTTCAATCTTCAATATAATAGAATTACTCCCAATAGCCATAACAAGATAATCCCACGAGTCGGGAAAGAACAAAGCAGGATCTGAAATTTATCCTCCTCATCCATTTTGACACCATCTAATGCCAACTTAGCCACCAGAATATTGAATGCTTCTAGGTGGTTTGTAATTCATCCACCCTCTTCTATTCTCAAGGAATACAATTTCTTCCTCAAGAAAATCTTGTTCACTAAATATTTGGCTTGATACATCTCACCAAGCTTCTTCCATAGTTTTTTTGTAGAGGTCTCTTCATGAGAATTGATTAAAATAGAGTCTTCCAAGCACAATTTGATTATACCCTTAGTTTTACAGTCCATAACATCATATTGAGTAGCCTGAGTAGGATCTACATGCCTTGAAAAATTCTCATCAACAACATCCCATAGATCTTGATCTATCAATAGATCCTCTATCTTTAGATTCCACATCTCAAATTTATTTCTAGAAAAATTATCCACCCCTATTCTCCCTGATGAACTTTCCATCTGAAAATTCCTGCAACAAGATCACAAAGGCGATCAAGCTCTAATAGCACTTGTAAGGAAGCTAAGGTAGATGAACAACTTCCTACACTAATCTTGAGAGGAGAATAATGAAAAAAATTTACAGATATTTTCAGTTACAAAAACTTAAATAGAAATAAACATAAATATTGTGCATACCACAACACAGTGATTTACATGGGGAAAACACTTTCGGGAGAAAAACCCCACACTCTAAAAGTCACCCAATAGATTATTCAAAAATCACAAAGATTACAATATACTTGCAGAGCAATCTTCTCACAGGAGTATCACCAACCAAAGATCGAGGAAACACGACCACTATTAGAATCTCAAAATACATCACAATACACAATTGTAATACAATGTCCTCATAAAATAGGGTTTCCTTCTAAGGTATGTCAAGCTAATGAAATATTTTTTGTTAGATCTAAGACCTAATGATGAATAGTCCAGATTTACAATAATAAAATATAAATAAAATTTTTAGGAAACCCCCTGCACCCCACCACCCCCCTACTGTCGCGGACGTATCAACACAACTTTATGTATCAATAGTACCTTATATAATTGCAAGGTTGAGAAAAATTTCCCAACAGAGATGAAAAGTGCATACTTAGCACATTTCCCTATTTTTAGTACCCACCTTTAGATCCCTTGTTTGTTAAGCACAATGTTGACCAATTTTGAGTACTTGACACACCAATTGTCCCTAAACCAAATCTTCTTCACAATCAAGCTCTTTCACACTTGAACACCCACTACTTTTCACTTCTATCCATTTCACCACCCTAGATGCTACTATTCATGTGGTTTCTTGTAACATTCAAAAATTGTGTGTTATTACCTATTACTATTACCTTGTTTGGTAAAATTTCTTTAAATATATGTGAACATGTTTTGTATATGAATCTTGATGGAAATATGATGAATGGATGTTTGATTCAATTTAATTCTTTATAATGATTTTGTATATGAAATATATGTGATGCATATGAATGTATTATATTTGGATAACTACTTTTATGATGTACTAAGTTCAATGTAGGAACAGGTTCAAACCTCCAAAAGAGAGGGGAAGTATCACTCAAGAGAATAACGTGGTCTAGTAACCTTTAATTCAGCCTAACTAAGCATTCACACACTCACACCCTAGTTGTTCTTAGTTAAGTCAAGTCAGTTCAGGTAAATGGTAAGTGATCTTCAGTTTTGGTTGTGAATTTTTATATTGGCTTGTGATCTTGTTTTATAAGTGTTTGGATTGTGGAATGTGATTAAGTCTCGATGTTGAGTGGAAGTCCATCCTTGTTTGTTTATTTTTGTATTGATGAGATATATATGTTTGTGTGTGTGTCTATGATAAACTCATACATGTTAGTGAATACATACATAAGTATATGTCAGTAGACGTATCTACGCATGCTCATGGACAGATTACCCATATGCATGGGAATACCAATTGGACTAAGTGACATATACATATATATATACACTTCATGTATATATGTCAATCAATGGATATGAGAATGTAAGTGTTTTTTATAAAGATATTAAAATAATATTTTGTATATATATAATAATATATATTAATATATTATATATAATTAAGTATATATATACATGTAATGCTATTCGATATATGTTTATATATGTTTGATATTTGGCAATTAATGTATTTGATAATATTTAGTAATGAGTATATATTAATATATGTATTTAGATGTATATTTAAGCACATTATACAATGCTAAAGTTGATAGAAATGAAGCACTTAAAATGCAACTTATGTGCATATAGCGCTACCTTGCATAAAGGTGTTACACAGTGTTTAAATAGTGCGTGAAACAAAGTGTCGACCAAGTCAACAAGTTGTGCATGTTTATTGGAATAAAGTGAAATGTTGGAAAAGGAAATGTAAATAGTTTAAATGTTGGAATAATTCTACACCAAGCCTATCTATAAGGGCATCAAAACATGAAATGTGGCACTAATACCTATAGCTTTTTGGAAGAAAAATGGATTCTTAAACCTATAGATAAGTATGAACTTAGTCAATGATAAGCCGGTAGCATTATAGAGGTATATTCAACTTTTGAAACAAGTAGGAAACCTGCTTAATAGCTTGTTGTTCATTTGAATCAGTAAAAGAGTCTTATCATCTCTTGAAATAAGCTAACTCAGTCATTTGAAAGGTGAGGATTGTTATGTGTTGCAAATCTGTAAATTATTTTGATGAATCATTGCATGGGGATAAAAATGTGGAAAAATTATTAGCTTGTTTGTAGCCTTTGGTTGCTCACATTTTAGTATATATAGAGGTGCTCATTCTACCATTTGATACACTTTTCAATCTATTTGTTATGTTGTTATTCTGCTACATTTTCTATGTAAAGTGAATTGAGAGCTTGAGAGTTAGTGAGTTTTTGTTATTTTTCATTAGTGTTGTTGAGAGATTTGGTAATTGGATAGAAGTGGAAATTGGGTTGTCCTTAGAGGCACTTGCAAGTGATCTTGAGCTATAAAGCTAGGAGGGAAGAATTATCAATTGGATATTTTATACAGGAATGTTGATTTCTACTTCTTTGTTATTATGTTGGAAATATTATCTATTCATGTTTCCATGTTTGGAAAGAATTCTTTTATGTGTGTTATGATGCTTGGATATTCTTGTATTTCTAAAACCTTTCTTTTAGTTTATACTTATATAGATATTTATACTATATTGGATTTTATACGAATGTAATCTATTTTTACTATACGTAGATTGTTAGTACTATATGTAATATGTA